>OX463852.1:19599313-19668449 GCA_949825065.1 Odontocerum albicorne | reverse complement strand
GGGCTCGCTCTACATTGGTGGGGTGTATCTCGGCCGGGGGAATGTTTGTGGGATGAGCCCGGACCTTTTAATGTCTTCTCTCTTGAATGTATTTTTTTTTGTCATCCATTTATTTTCTGTGTATTTTTTTTCTCTTCTTATTCTACATGTTCAAGGGTGTGGGCTGAAAGCCATCTGGTGTCCCCGTGGCTGGGCTCACCCTGTATTGGTGGGGTGCATCTTGGCCGGGGGGATGTTATTAAATGAGCCCAGACCTTTTGATAGCTTCTGTCTTTTAATGTATTCTCTTTTTAATGTGTTCTTGAAATGTGTCTAAATGTATTATGTACATACTATGTTGCTATCAATAAACCTGTATTTATTTATATTTATTTAAAAACAAAAAAAAAACACATCCACAAGCAAAAAAATATATTTGCAAAGCTCTAATAAAACCCGTCTCACTGATAAGACATCTCCCCACTCTGAATAATCTATTCAATAGATTATAATAAAATAGATTCTATTGCATCACATGCTTGCCTACTACCAGATTGTTGAAATCAACTTCAGCATTGACATATTCCACCTATTGTCTGTTCTTTAAGTAAAATTTTTTGATATCAGAGCGATCTATTGGTACAGTCAGCTGATACTCGTATTTAGTTTGCCAGTGATTGCTCATCAAATATTTAGGACAGGCATTCTGATTATTTGACTGGACATACTCGTATCTACAAAAAAATATATTAAATGTTTTCATCCTTAAGATAATCTCAAAATAGCTTGTGGTTAACCTTAAGAAACCATGTAGACTGAACAAGGTCTTATACGGGATCTTCATATAGTCCTGATTTATGCTTTATTCTATAAAAATCAACCATGCTAATTTTTGGTATCTAAATAAACACAAATAATTTATTTTATTTCAAAGTAATGTATTGATAAATAAAAATAAATAGAAAAAAGGTACAAATTGAAAGTAGCGTGCATATTTAATAATACTGAGTAAAATAAAATTAAACTGCATTATAAATTACAAGTAACCCTGCATTCCATAAAAAATAATATTGTTGAAAATTTTATAGATTATACATTACTTATTTAATATTAATGAATCATCTTTCTTATGATTATCTTTTATTTTGTAACGTAGTCTTATAACTAGTTCTTTCACAATATAATTTAAGTGGACACAAAATCTAAGTACTGAACACAGGGGTCACATAAGCCTTCATCCTGGTTAGTCAAAAGCTTGATTATGCTTGAAAACTTATTTGCATGTATTGGGTTGATGCAAAAGTTCGTCCCATTTTTGGTGCTAGATAGCGTTGTATCGTAAAACCGAAGTATTATTAACTTCACACGTGTAAAGTTTTGATGTTTGACCGAAGGAATTTTAGCGAGCTCTTAGGAAAAAAAAAGTGTTATTTGGTTGTGTTTTTTCACATTTTGTTAAGCATTAAAATGGCAAAAAATAAGGAGCATTTTCAACATATTATGCTTTTTTATTTCCGGAAAGCAATAATGCTTTGCAGACGCAAAAGAAGATATGTGCTGTGTACGATGAGGGTACTATTGACGATTCCACATACCGTAAGTGGTTCAGAAAGTTTTGTGTAAACAATTTTAATCTAAGCAATGCACCATGACAACCGGCTGAGGCTGATGGCAACGAAATAAGTTCTGATACTTAAAATATTTGTGTGCTATATAAATATTATTATTGATAGAACTATTAACAAATTTTAAAAAATATGATTTTGCGAAGCGTGTGATTTTTAAATGGATTCTGATTTTCATTATTGAAATCGAATTCCAAAATTTTTATTGCATATAATTTTGGAAACCTGTTCAAGATAACCACAAGAAAAACAAAACATAAGTGAATAATAAAATATTAAAATATTTCGGATTAAAAAAACGAAATTCAACTGGTTGTACAGATATTTTTGAAAGAATAATTCAACAAAAGTTACATATAAAATCTTGAAAAAGTTGAAGTGAAGTGAAGATGTATTTTTACTATGTACGTGAACTTTAATGTTTTTTTCTAAATGTTTGCTCGTATATTTTTAATCTATGTTACATTGTCTTCAAATCGTTTACACATATAATAAGGGTTTCTAAAATTTAAAAATATTTTTATATCAATATATTCAAAGCGACGCTTATTAATCATAAATATAATATTATAAAGATCATTTTGTAAAATGCCTTTCCAAAAGCTTATACAATGAATATTAACAATAATAAATATGTAATATAATCATATCAGTATAATTGCTTATTTCATTAAAATTACATATGTTAGGTAATGAATATATTTAGCATTATTTTTACGTCACATACGAACGCTTAAACATATCCAATTCAAAATTATATAAAAGATTTGTATTGAATTTGCAAGAAAATATGCGATATATATTTTGAAAAAATACTTAAAATCCATGTTTTATTTTTAAAGATACATTTTGAAAACACAAGTTTGAGTGAGAATTCCAATATTTAACTAATTTTTAAAAAAAAAATAATTTATTTTAACAGTTGAAGATCTCTATAAATTAAACAAATATACCAAGAAGCAATAAATTGTTGGGTGAAAGTTTGTATGGAAATTTGTTTATTGTATGCCCAACAGAGTGGATAATAATATTTTTAATATGTTTATATCAATAGCCATGTCTAAATTTACCACAAAAGCTATGCCCAGATTGGATCGCTCTAATACCCGTCAGAACAAGAAGTGGGATGCTAGCCTGTTCAAGTTATGTATATTCTACAATATATTGTCTATTTTCATGCTTTAAACAAAGAATGTTATAAAAAGTCAATGTTAAGTCTAAATAATGAAAAGTAAAAATTGAAATCAGTAGTGAAAACTAAGCACAAGAAATTATTCATTGGGAATCGGATTTTATAAGATTTAACTTTGATAAACATGTTGTGTTTATATTAAAATAACTATTTTCAAACATTCTCTATTAAGAACTGACTCATGTACTCACAACATGGACAATACAGGGATAAGTAAATCGTCTTTCGTGTACTACTTGTTACTTGAACAGGATGTGTCATCAGTGATGGCCTTAATTCCAGAATGAAGTCATTAATTAAGATATCTTCATTACACCAAAAAATGTAACACCTTTAAAAGGAAATAATTTGAGTTTTTTTCTCTTGCAACTTCGAAATACTTTCTGTTATATAATGTTGAATTTGATTTTCGGATATAAAACTTCATTAATAACTAATGAAAGAATTCAGCAAGTTAAATTTAAATGTTTAAAAAAAGAACCCAACTGTAGACATAAAATAATAAATAGATATAAAAATTTTTAAACGACTTCAAAATAAATAATGAAAAGTCTTATTAATGAAAACAAAGCCTCTGGTCAGCCGACTTCCAATAAAATGACACTGTAGAAAACCAACTTTATTGAGAGTCAATTGACTTGTATTTATTTTTATGATAGCAAATATGCGCTCCAAAAAGATTTTATACTGTTGAATAAAAGTATTCAAAAATATTATGAAAATTCTAGTTCGGAATATACTCCTATTTCTATTTTATTCAATTCGAGGAAAACACTGTCATAATATTATTGCTTATACTATTGTAATATATGTAATTATGAATCATTTCTATCCCCTCTATTGTATTAGTATAATTACAAAAATCATCGATGTGTGCTATAGCATTGATGTGTGCTATAGTAAACATGAAAAATAATAGTTCTAGAAAACTGAATTCAACATATTTAACAAAAAGATTGAAATAAGTTTTGAATGCCTGTATCAATCATCAATCAATCACTTTTATTCATCAATAAATCAGTGTTACTGTAGTTTTTCTCAAACTTTATATATATTTAGTTATGAGAACTAAAATAATCTATGATGCTTCATTTTATAATTGAATAATGGTAACAGAAAAAAAAATATAATCCATAGTTAAAAGTTTTATCAGAAATGTATTTTTTAAGAAATAGTACTCAAAAATTAAATGTATTGTAAATAAAAATTGTAATACAAATTCATTAAGTATATCGTTTGACAAAACAGTGTGCTGAGCAAAAAATGATGTGCAGAAAGGTCACAAAGGCAAAATATAGGTATAAATTAATATTGCAAGTGTCACCCTGTGGTACATGAACCTGTATTAATAAACACTTTGTCTGATAAGATACAATACATAGTATAATTAAATACTTAACAATATTAAGCACAGGCTTTAAAAATTTAATGTGATTTGACAAATTTAAACGATATTGGATGTAATCAAACAATCTCCAATTTTTTTGTCGCATTTTTCTTATTACAAAAACATAAAAATGTTATGGTTTATCATAAATATATATTCATCTGACTTAAAGTTGACTCCAAATATACCAAAGTGAAGTTCGGGCATATAGATTATATTGTTCAACATATAAAATTATATATGTATGTGAAGGTCATAACAATATTGATAATTATTAGATCTGATTCTGCCAACATCATTTTAAGTCCACTTTAAGGTATATGAAAATTCAGATATTTTGTGAAACTTGTTCAAATTACTTTGAGTGACACTTATATTAATGGTACCCAAATATATACTTACATAGTACAAGGTATAATATAAACACAATTTTACAATTTGAATAAACTTATCGTTATTATTTATTGCCTTCGTTAAAATAGGATGGAAACACTTGAGTAACATCAAAAAGTGGTCTGTAGCTTGATTTACTTTTTTTTTTAACAACGCTGGAATTATATCACTTTTCAGTATATGTAGGTACATTTTTAAATATCGAGTGATGAAAATATCACTGTGATAAGAATGTAAAAATATATGAATGTCAAGTTTCATTTAAATCATTCCGTAGTGACCTGAAAAATATTGTAGACATACTGAGAACAGACATTTTAAGATATGACAGGAAAGTCAAATTATTTTATACATAAATATTTAATTTATCCTTTCTGGATACATTTCACACAATTATATCTGAAAAATACATTTTTGCAATCTCAGCTAGTTTTTGAAACAAATTGTTTTTCCTCTTGATACTCTGATATTCGTAATACGAGGCGTATCCAGAAAGTAAGTGTACTGAGGCTCTCACGACCGGATGGATTTTATTTTCGACTTGTTGGCTACACTTCCGTGTAGCCTGACCCTTCCCCTCCGCAACGAGACCGGTTCGAGGTCAGTACGTTGAGAAGTGTCGACGCGACAACACGTTTCGTGAAAAATGTCAATCCAATCTCCCGCCAAGTGCGAAATACGCGGCGTCATCCGTTATCTCGTTTGGAAGGGAAAACCTCCGGTTGAGGTTTATAATGAGGTGATAACTGCATATGGTGATAAAACTATGAATCGTACGAGTGTGTACAAGTGGTGTCGCGAGTTTAAAAACGGTCGTACGTCTGTGCACGATGATCAGAGAAGCGGAAGACTTTCAATTGTGACTGACGAAATTGTGGAAAAAATCGAAAATGCGCTCCGTGACGATCGCAGATTGACTGTGGATGAACTTTCTGCGATGTTTCCGCAAATCTCCAGATCTCTACTACACGAAACCATCACAGAAACCCTCGGATATCGGAAACTGTCCGCGAGGTGGGTCCCAAAACAGCTGACAGACCAACACAAGTTGAATCGAGTGGAGGCCGGGCAAGAGTTTTTGAGGCGCTGCAAACTCCATGGAGATGAATTTCTCCACTCCATCGTTACTGGAGATGAAACTTGGGTTGCACACTACACGCCTGAAACCAAAAGGCATTCTCAACAGTGGCGTCACACCTCTTCACCCTCCGCCAAAAAGTTCAAAACCACAATTTCAGCCAAGAAAATCATGGCATCCGTGTTTTGGGACTGTCAAGGCATAATTTTAATTGAATATATGCCTCAAGGGGAGACCATCAACTCTGCAAGATACTGTGAGACCCTAAAAAAATTGCTGAGGGCGATTCAGAACAAGAGGAGAGGCATGCTGACAAAGGGAGTCTGCCTGCTGCACGACAATGCCAGACCACACACGGCCAACACCACGAAGGAACTGCTCGCCTCGTTTAAATGGGATGTCCTGAACCATCCCGCGCATTCCCCTGACCTAGCACCTTCAGATTACTATCTCTTTACCTCCCTGAAGCTGCACATGGGTGGAAAAAGGTTTTCAACCGACGAGGAGTTATAGGAGGAGGTGGAGAAGTGGACGGAGGGGTTGGTGGGAAACTACTTTGAGGAAGGCATCAAAAAGTTGATACCCCGCTTCACCACCTGCATTGAGAGGAATGGCGACTATGTCGAAAAATAGCTTACATATGTACTACGGTAACTACGTAATTTTTTTGTTTAAATATAAAAAATTGTAACCTACAAAAATTCAGTACACTTACTTTCTGGATATGCCTCGTACAACGTTTAATAAGTATTTTTTTAGAATAACTGTAAATCCAATTTTATCATTTATGTGAGAAAAACTCAATTGCATATATTTAAATTATATTTTTTCATTAATACATGAAAAAAATTAATCTGTTGACAATTGCATGTTGATAAAGTATATGGATGATTCTATAAAAATCATATTAATAAACATAGATATAGGACATTTTTACATAATAGTTCCATCGCAGTGCTTTTATGATCTGTTTGCATAACAACATTTAAGTCTCAAGGTGGTTGGTATATAAATGTATTATGTACAGTTCTGGAAAATTTATTATGAAATGATTTAGTTCTGATGCAGTTTTGACTAGACTTTTCATCTAACACTGTGTAGAAACAGCAACACAAAAATGTCCTAGATTATGAAATACGAGTATGTACATACAAATTTATAGTATGTGAGTTAATGCATATGTAATAAAAAAAGATACACATTTTAGCTTTATAAATAAAACTCCTATTATTACTTTTATATTAAAAGTTGTATTGTAGTTGCGTTATTTGATTTTTTCAAAATAACCATTATGTCTTGAAAATTTATTAATTGCATTATTCAATAAAATATCACAAAACTACAGTGTTTCTAACAATTTTTTTCAAGCTTTTGGGTTGATATTGTCATACCATTTTTCAGTTCAATGAAGGTTTATCAAAACTGTAAGATTTTAGGTAGTAGAATATTGTACTTGCAAGTTCTGTTATTTATTTGTATTAAACATCCACATTTTTCATGTTTCTGGCAGTTTTTTTTTCAAGGATAATTTTGATGTTTTTAATTGATAACTACCATGTCAATTGTCAAATATTTAATATAGCAAATCAATATTCGATTACATACTATAAGAGATTTTTCTAGCCAATTTTATTTCTTGATCCATAAAATAAATATTGAAACATATTACTTTTTATTTAGCTGTGAAATATTATTTTTTGCTTAGCTGTTTTAGTAGCATGCTATTTAAAATTGAAATGTTGCTTTAACAGTGCTACTTTTTGATTATTTTTTTACTTTATATGGAATCAGTTGTTTAAAGAAAATAAAAAGGACTCAGAAAAACGATCAAACTCTTTATAAAAAAGACAATAAAAACCCGTAACAGTTTTAAACTTTAAATAGTTTTAAAGATTTTAGTTCTTAACGGGAGAACAAAAAAATATTTTAAAATAAATATATCAAATTCGCTATACCTTTTTTTAGCAAAATTGAATGAGAGACATTACATTTCATAATTTTACTGGCAACAATGAAATGATTATTTATTCATCTTCAATATCAAAGGGGTCACGACAAAACTGTTAAGAACCACTGCTTTAAACCTAATAATGGGCATTATCACTTATTCACAATAAGCTTAGGTTATTTATTATAATTTTTATTTTATTTCACAAATGTTATCAGTTGTCACATTATTGGGCTTATAATAATATATATACACAAAATATTTGATTATTTAAGGGAATAAGAAAATAATTTTGATATATATTATATAAGTCGAAATTCGATAAACTAGCCCTGAATAATAAATGAACATGATTGCAAGTAATAAGAGGGCATAATAATCAAGAGTAAATTCCATAAATAAATGATGTCATAAATAATCATTATATTCACTCTAAAGAAAAAACTCCTATGTGGGAAAGGCAGTTTTTTCACAACTAAAAAATCTTATTATTGAAGCAAGATTAAGGTGATAAAAAAATATAAAATAAGCTCAAGCTATTGAATAATTTTGACAATCGCCATTTTATCTCATAAAATATTCTCAACCAAAATATTGTTTCCTATCCTTTTTTATTTTTTCAATTGATTCATATTTGTGTATTCTTTACTATAATAATTTCTTTCTTCAACTGACAAAAAAATTGCTTAGAAAATTTGGGTAAAAATTGAATTATTTTATCGAATCGACTAGGGAAATATTATAAAATTGAAGGCAAAAATAGAATATTACCATTGAATAAATTCATATTCTAATTATTTTATTAAAATTATCAATTTGTCACAACATCGAAGCGACACAACGTGATACAATTTTAATAAGAGAAATATAAAAGATCTAAAATT
Organism: Odontocerum albicorne; assembly: GCA_949825065.1. Taxonomy (NCBI): domain Eukaryota; kingdom Metazoa; phylum Arthropoda; class Insecta; order Trichoptera; family Odontoceridae; genus Odontocerum; species Odontocerum albicorne. The sequence continues at coordinate 19,659,963 of OX463852.1, read as the reverse complement.
TAATCGAAAAGATTAAAAGTTAATGAATCATCTAAAGAGAACATGCCATTTTTACTACTACTTCAAATTAGAAATAACTTATTGTTTTTAATGACAGTTGTAAGAAATATTTCAAATGAAAATTAATTAAACACTAAATAATTAAAAACCTTCAACATTAAATTGAGGTTTTTTTGCATGTTTTCTAACAATCCTGGTTATAGGTAAATAATTCGTTTTTTTTACTTAATAAATGAAAATTTAACTTTGTTAAAACATTGAAATGACGTCATTATTTTTTACCAACAACAATCTCCAAAATATTCAGAGATATTTTGTATATTAAGTATTGATAGAAAAATTCATATTATTTCAGTCTTCAAATTATTATATCAATTTTCATGTCGGGTATTTTGTTCTTCTCACATGGAATGCATTATTGAATTTTTAGATGAGAAAGTAATTAAATATGGCATGATATATTTAGATAAATTTTATAAAAATTATAAATTTACATAGTTAATAAAAAATTCTATGAAATTTAATAGAAGTTAAGCGAGTGAGACAATGAATTAGTTAGAATTGATACAATTTATACACAGACATTCGGACTAGCTAAATTTGGACAAAACTATCTAAAGTTGGGAATCTGCAATTGGGAAATGCTAATATAACACGATTTAATATTTTAATACAAAAAAATTGTCTAGTACAGTGATGGTAATCACAAAAATTATATGATATAATATATACAAGATTGATTCTTTAAAAATGAAATTTAGCTTATTCTTTATTAAAATTGGAAATTGTTTAAAAAATTGTAAATTTCTGTTTTAAATAAGTAGTTCAAGAATCGAAAGAAATAAGAACGCTTCCATAATTGAATCACATTTCGTGGCAAAGCTTTGAATTCAAGCAGTTGTAAAGATAACTACTTACACATTTTGAACACCATCTTTTTAAATATTTAGCAAAAAAAATGTAACTTTTCAAATTAATAACTATAGTTTGGAAATTATAGGATGAGTCCTGTGACAGATCACAAATTTGCCCCAATACAACCTTATGTAAATGTATTTACCTAAATAACTTGCTATTTATTAGAATTGAGGCTTATATTAAAGTTGATAAAATAATTAAAATTAATGAACATCGTTTCAAGGTTGTATTGGGGCAAATTTGTGAGCTGTCACAGGACTCATCCTAGAATTTCCGAACTATAATAAACATGAATTGCTAACAAAGGGCTTAAATTTTGTCCGAAAATATTTTGTTATATTATATTTTCACAACTTATTTCAGAAGAAAATAATAGCATTGATATGTGAAAAATATAAAGCGTTTCTGCCTATCGCACATGACAATGCACGTGAACCATCTCCAGAAAACTTCCAAAAAGATGAAAAGATAATTGGTAATTTATATTTCAGAAGAGAGATGAACAAGGTGGTAGAATGGGCCAAGCCATAGAATTTATTGAATCGCATTGTACGATACTAAAACTTATTGATTTATATTTATTTGAAATATTCTTGATAGTTAATCCAATGGCTACTCGTGCTTCAGTGGTTCTAAACCCGAAGGGTTGATTATTATATTATAAATGTTGTCTTTGACCACGGTTCACCACATATCCATGAATTTATAGTTACTGCAAGAACCTTAATCAAATTGAAATTCATAAAGTTATAAACATGAAATTTGTTAAAACAATAGTTAAAAGATTATTTCTCAATGTTCTTATAAAACAGTTTCCATCAATTGAGATTCCCGTATGCATTTTTAACAATAAACTATAAATAATTGGTACAATATATTTAATAAATCATTTCAATTCAAATATAACTCACTACTTATTATTAAATGTTAAATAAATAATAAATTTACCACTTAAGGTAGTAACATTTATTATTAAGGAAGGTACGGTGGACGAGGCGGGGTTAGGGATTGTCAAGCAAACGACATCTAGAGGAAAATTTATACTAACTTTTAATATTACTTTTTATTCTAATCATAGCAAATTTATTGAAAATTCACTTTTTGAACTGAAACTGAATGTATTATGTGGTTTCAATTAATTTATGAAATAATATGAATATACATTAAAGAGCAAAGGCTTTAAAAAAATCTTAAATTAAGTTGAAAGCCAATTCAAGGTATTATTGTAAGCAAGCTCGCGGAATGAAGCGGTTAAGTGGGGATTCATCCTTAAAGAGTATTACAATATTTGTTACAACATACAAGACAATACAGGTGTGTGTCATCTGACTAAGAACAGGAACTTTACCTTTTGAAATAGTAAACATTATATAATTAAATTAATCAAAATTAATAAATCAAATACTTTTAAGTGTTTCAACTGTGAGCTTAATTATTATGTTTTTGATTATGATTAAAATCTAAACTTTTTTAAGTATTAGGTATAACAATAACAATCATTAGAACAAGCTTTGCCAAATCTCATCACAATTGTTATCTTAAAACAGAGATCTTTTTTCTTCATTGCAGAATATTCAATTTCTAAGAACACATTTGTATAAACAGTAGTATAAAGCATGTATAAAAAAAAAATGAAAAATGTATTCGTACATTATTGCATTTATTTATTGTGCAATTGTTCAAACTCGTTTTTGACAGTTCTTGGTAAATAAAATAATTTTTAAAGACCTTAAAAAGATAAATCAATCAATATTTGGAAATAAGTATTTACTAAATGAACTGGAAAACTTAAAGCATATTTCCTAAGTATGTATATAAAACATACCAATATGCTAAGATTGAATAAAAATCCACAAATGTGTATCATCTAAATTTAAAAGAACAAAAAGAGATATTAGATATCGCACTTTTAATGCAAGAGTGTCACAAATCTAAATTACATAGTTATGAGATAATTGAGTTTTGGACAGAGAGAATATATGATATATTTGTTAATTATGCGATTATTTCAGCAATCTACTCTTTTGAAACTGTGGTTTAATTCAATAAAAATCAACAAGACATAAGTGTCAATCATGTCACTAGCGAATAGGCTACTACATAGTAGCTGGTCTTCTCAAAATGTGTATTGTGAAGGGTCTCAGCTGCAAGTGTGGTCTGGATGAAGAGACTATATATCAGAGGTGGGCAAACTTAGAAGTTGCAAGATCTTCTTTTTGTTACTGTATCTCATCGTTGTCTGAAATACATTATTTGACAGAATAATGCACTCCATAGAATTAGAGGTGAGATAGACATCATGCTAGAAGTTTTATAATAACACGAAAATGATACTGTAGACTAAAATTTTACACATATGTACAATGAATTTGTATTTGCTTTTCTCATTCGTATATATTTTATGAATTTCATATGGTCACATGAACGACAACCCAAATGTTCTCGATCCACCTGACCATCATGATCGACCATTTACCCATCTCTGCTATAGATCCTGTATTTTTTGGTTGTCCTTTACGTGACAGATTTAATTTACTAAATGTCATATCATTGCTAGTCCAATGAATGTTGCATTTCTTCTTTTTTACAAAGAACCTTTCCATGATCAATTGTAAACTTATTGAAGTTTTATCAACCGAAGATTTAAATCAATTAAAAATTGTTGTTTTTTTTAAATTACATATATTATATTGACTCTCTTTAAATTGATTTTTTTGTTTTAATAGTGAGCACAAATAATCCTAGTGAGATTTAAAAATCAGAGGATGCTTGAGAAATTATAATTGTTGAATCAATCAAAACTTTCATTTATGGTTTGAACTCGTGTCAGTTTTGAATTTTATTATGAAATTAGATTTAACATAAATTTTTTTGTTAACTAAATTTCAAATAATGTGTCTCTATGGATAAAAAACTAAAACTGTTTTCTATTTTTTTTAAATAATTTTATTACATTTTGTAATGTGGATCATCTTGTTTATATTTTAATTGTAAAATGTCCCATTTTAAATTGTGGTTGTGTTACATTAAAAAAAAAATTATCCCTCGTTTTCAATAATACGTTGTCAACTTTCTTCGTTAACGTGTGTCGTGTAATCTGTCCTTGTAAGCAAAAAAGTATGTGAAATGTAGATCCGTATAATATTTCAAATTCATTTTTGTGGACAGGATGTAGTGCAGTTTCAAACGGGTGCTATGCTGAGATTGTATTTTGGATAAATTAAGAGCTGAATAAAAAGAGGTGAAGATTTTTTATTACGAAAAATCATAACTGCTATTTCCGTTTTCAAAGTGAGTCTCGGTGTTTTGGGACAATGCAGGCTATTCAAAGATAATAATAACCGACAGTCATAATTCAATGTGCCGATGCACGGTTGCAATCAAAGAAGATCACATCTCAGCTTAGCAACTGGTTTCATAAATACTTTCAAGACAATATCGAGAAGTTCACATGGATTAAAGACTAAATTTCCATTTGACTTTAGAGGAAGAGCACATTAAAACAAGATTTATTAATATGGAACTGGTAGAGTTTTGGATATCTCTAAAGGATGAACATCCTTTGCTAAGTATGAAGCTGGGTTTTCAGTGGTGAATGTAATAAAAGCTATATATCGCTCAAAACTCAACACGGTACAGTTTGATTACAAAATTTGGGAAACTGTATGGTAAACCATTCCACTAATGAGTTAGTTTTTTCTGGTTTGGATGCTATAAAAATATCTTTAAAAAATAAGGGTGTCCTGACACGAAAAAGTTTTGAAAACCACTGGTCTAGTTAAAAAATATGAATGAGTTATACATCATAAAAAATCGACTTGTAGCAGTCTTGCATTTAAATTGCGATAGAATCTGTTTATTTCCTGAAAATGGTGTGACCAAACTTAACTTCACAATATTATATTTCAAAAGATGGCAATATTGCTGAAAAAAGTATTATTATGTATGAAATACATTGAGTGATGCTTGGTGGTGTGTGATAAAATAAATTTTCCCCTGGATGACGCTATGGCTGACACTTAAACTAAGGGTCGCGAGACCGGCTCAGCGGCGGCGAATGGGGGTGCAGTCATTTGGAGAACCACTGGACGAGGAGCGGTCACCTTCCTGTAAAAAGAAATCCTCATTTTAGTTATATTTTCTCACTCTTCAAATATGAACTTTCTTCTGAAATACATTTTTTACTTGATATGGGTTGAAAAGACTTGGGAAGTAAAACTTGATTTTTTAGTTAAATAATCAATTTATTGAAACAAATAAATTTTAGTACTTAAACCAGTTGTTTAAACTTAAAAACTGGTTTTGATTATTACAAATTTATCCAAAAAGAAAAACATTTTTAAAAACTGTCGAACTTAGGTGAGGATTTTTAACCTGTTCACCGCGTTAAAAATCAAATTCCACGAATCCTGTGCGCAGCACAATTTCAGCGTTTTTTAATTTCTAAGTTTAAACACATATTTTGTTTAGAACCACTGATATTTGATTACAAGACCAAGTAAACATGACACTTAAGTAATTTTCTGATAATAAATAATAGTTATTACTCTTAAGGAGACTCATTAAATAAAGGAGATAAACTTAACATTACGTAAAATAAACAAAGGAATGCTACGATCAAATCAATGCTTCATGACACTCACCCAATCAAATGCATATAGCACTAGTAATGTTTATTTACGTAAGAGAGACTTAGTAATGTTTATTTACGTAAGAGAGACTCATCGCAGGACTCGATCCGCGCGACAGGTCGTTAATGCTGGAAATATTGAGAAACCAAAAAAATTCGGCGCTCTGTTTATTCAACAATATCTCATAAACTAATATATTATTTGACAAGGTTTTCAGAGATGTCGCTAGAATAAAGATTATTTTAAATTTTAGTTCAATTTTTATTCCGGTTTTGTGTCATTTTTTTTAAGTATTTGTGATTTGAAACTTGGATTGTCGTCAGATCACAGGCGTTTGTGCTCCCCGCGGGGAAAGAGTTAATGTCAAAATTCAGTCACTTAAAATTGGAGAACCTCTAAATATGTCCAATCATTCCTGAAATTAAAAAAAAATATTTATCCTAGGAGCTAAAGTTTGGAACTTGAATGTGGTTTCATCGCCCTTGGGGACTTGATGAGTTCCAAATAGCTTTTTAGAGCTTTGACTGCATGATCAAGCCCATTATAGATATGAGACATGAAGTTTTTAACAAAAATAGGTGATCCCTTAAGGTGTTTCACTCCTTGGATGAAAGGGAAAGACTCATTACAGAATTCAAACACTTTTGCTTACTTAAAATGTTAAAAAAGTATTTTTAGGATTGTATTTTAATATTAAACTTTCGTTGTATATAGTAAAACCTGGTGGGTTTATTGACATAAGGAAATCTCATCCAACCAGCCCGAAAGATATTAAACAAGTTTGAAGTGTTAACTAGACAGGGTCAGATCTCATTAAGGTGTTTGAAGTGTTAACTAGACAGGATCAGATCTCATTATGGTGTTTGAAGTGTTAACTAGACAGAATCAGATCTCTTTAAGGTGTTTGAAGTGTTAACTAGACAGGATCAGATCTCATTAAGGTGTTTGAAGTGTTAACTAGACAGGATCAGATCTCATTAAGGTGTTACACAATCGAATATTATGGGGGATCGACCCTCAGAGTAAAGATGGAGACCTCATCATGGAAGTAATTTATTTGTACAGTTTAATATTTATGCTTAATTAAAATGCAGAAGTGTGAAAAAAATCTAATTCTGATAAGATATCAGACATTACATAAAACGAAGAGCAAAAATTTTTTTTCTTCACAGAACCAAGAAAAGGCTGAGGCTATCGGAGCACTGGCCTAAGGTCGGATATCTGAAGGGTGACAAAATTGGTGAAATATTGATATGTTGCACCGATTTCGTGTGAAAGAAGCATGTTTATTAAAAATAATCAAAACTGATTTGAGATTTAGTCTTGGACAAGACAGATTGTCAGATATGGATATTCTCTCTATCGAACATTTGTTTTGGAAAAAAATATATTTCTAGTTAATTAAGTTATACATTTTTAACATTTTAATTTTCATCCTTTGATACATATATAGGGCAAAGTGACTGTACGTCTCCTTTTCAATACTGGGGGGGGGGGATAATCCTTCCAACTCCTATCCACATAAGTAAACACTCATGCTCCCACATCTGAAACCTAGTATTGCATACCAAAATACTCTGTATTGGCAACAAGGCTCATAATATAGACAACATGTAGACATTTCCTATGACACCTACTGTGGTGAGGAAGGTAATGGAAAACCACCGCACTATTTTTCCCAATACTTTCCCACTACACGAAATATAGTCAACAATTTGTGGGTCATGTTACTCAGCATTGAAGTATCGACGATGAAGATTATAATTAGTGCTAATCATTTTGAAAATATTTATTTGTGATAAACAAGCTTCAAGTATTTTCTCTTTGTTTCTTTAAAAAGTTATAAATTTTATTTTATAAATTTAAGGTTTTCATTTAAAATATTATTCTAGAATATTTTTCAGACTGTAAATTTAAAAAAATAAGCAAGAAAATATAAACTATTTTTCTAATATCCAGACTAGAAAACCCCCTTAAAACCAAAGACAAAACGATAGAGCTGTTTCACATATTGAAGAAGACTTGATATTGCAATATACGAGAATATTTTATTTAACATTTTATACAAATTTCATTCAATTAATCAAATAAAATGTATAGTACAAGAAAAAAATTTGACGAATAAAAGTCTGAAAAGAATAACAGAAGGAACAATATATTCATGTTTTTCTGTGAAGTGGGTTAGTTTTGTCCACAAAGCATATTAAGAATCTCAATTTCTTCACCGTGATATTCAAGATATCAAATATTGGAAAATTCATTCAACAAGATCATTCCGTGTGCGAGTGGCGACGCTCTTAAAAGCTTAATTCGCGAATACGATATCGATAACCATCTTAATTCACGATAGCGTAAATAATTGTTAGATACCTAAAACAAAAAAAAATCAATCAACACTGGGTTTAATATTTTTCCTGTTAGCAATTCATATATGTTCAATACCTGTGATATGATGCTGGAGCGGTTGCTGCCCATGTCTAGGTCGCTGTTGAAGGGCCGCCCTTGGTGGCTGCTGTTGGCGTCGTGTCCACAGCTGTACTCCAGCGAAGAATCACTGCAACACAGTGTATCGTTAGAATATCATCTTTATCTTCATCCCAGTCCCATGGCCTTAACAAAACCTTACTGCAACCTGGCCATGTCCTGCTATAACTCGGTTATTAAGTTCCATTATAGGAATAGTAAGAATCCATACAAACATATCATTACTTACGTCATTTTCCCATCGAAGTAGACAGAGAGAAAAGATCAGCAATCTTTCTTCCCCTCCTCTACTTCCATGTGTTTTCGCATATGGTTTATTTGATTTCTGGTTTCTTACTCCTTACCATTCCTTCATTTAATTGGTCTAACCACAATCTTAGTCTTCCCTTGCCGTAGGACAATCTCCATAATTTAATTCCAACATTTTGGCTTCTCTGAGAGCGCCTGTCGATAGTTTGGAGGTTTCTTCAATGGTAGGAATCAATAGAGTAACTTAGGACTTGATTGGATATGAGTGTTATTTTGTCCTACGATCCTTAAAAATGGTTGTCCCCAGAGATCAATTCTAAGCCCTCTGCTATTTAATCTTCTTTATACTTTCGATCTTCCAGAGTTTATCAAAAACTACCTGTTTGTCGATGTTGCCCAAAATTATAATTCTTTCAAAAGTTTCGATAGACAGGCGTCGATTGTATTGATAAGTACATGCACGCAATGAGATTTAGCAACATAGCACGCCATATTGTAAGTTGCGAAGACGGCTAAGATCGACCAAAAATTGCTTCCGATCGACCTGGTCATCTGGATTGACCATCCCTGATATACACTATCATTTGGGATAAGGGTTGACACAAATATTCCTTCAGCATGAGTCAACTTTCCACTAACTAAATCTAAAAGATATTCCGACAATATTTTTTTGTGAAATAGATAAAAAGTATATTTTAAATATAATTTTTAAGGGGAAATACTGTTTTTCCCTATCTTTATAGATGTAGATATAAACAAATAAATAAAAAGGCCCGCACCCAAACTTTGCAACCAGCTCCGCAATTTTCAAGACCGGCCCTGCCGAATAGGTTCCATTAATTCCTATTAGGAGTCCATTTCGGCATTCTCCCACCCTCTCAACCTGCGAGGTCCCTTACTTCATCTCATGAAAAAATACCCTGATCCCCGGGTTCAATCCGGAATTTTCATATAAAATATCTAACCGGAATTTCATATTGCGATAGATGTAAAATATGGGTTTCTGCGATTTGAAATAATTTCTTATTCATGGTTACGTTTCGCTTCTTTGGTTTAAAAAGGAAAAATATGAAAACGTATTCTAATTAAATTTCTGAAAAAAATTCTCAAAACTTTTTTAAACGATACGAGAATTAAGTTTAAGAAAAAAAGTATATATTTGCCGTTACGGCTATTTATTTAATGCTAAGGATGATGATAATCTATAATGGTATTTATGTATCATCTTTAATGTATGAGAGTGAAACATGGACATATAAAAAGTCGAATAAATGCTGTAGAAATGCATACACTTAGTTAAATACATGGAGTGACAATGTACAACAGAATACGGAATGAAGTGATATGGGATGAATGTGAACTCAAGGCTGATGTGTTGAGTAAGATGAAGAAGAGCACTCAAATGGTTTCCACAGGTAGAACAAATGAATGAAGAAGGATTACCAAAACAAATATACAGTGCAAATGTGATTGGAAGGCGTGGTAGAGGAAGATCAAGAAAAGTGTGGTTGGATCAAGTGAAAGATATTTAGAAAGGAGGCAAAGTAAGAAGTAAGAGCTGTATGAGTAGGTGTATGGATGTGGAAGAGGCGAATTATGTGTGTTGAGATAGGTACATTTGGTGCCCTGTTCTCTTTACCTGCCTCATCAGGGAAACGGCGGGATGATATGTATGTACGAGTTTGAAGGTTACTTATTTATTTTGAATGGCTGAAGAGCCTTTACATACAATTAAACTTTTATAACAAATTAAACAAAAAGAAATAAAATTCAAATAAAAATGGCCATAAAAAATATTAAACATATCACAAAACAAAATTGAAAACCAAATAAAAAAAAACATTAAAACATGAACACTTCATCAAAACGGAAAAATATTTATGTACAAAACTAAAAGAAATATAGTATATGGCACAAGTATACAAAAAATACGCAAGTATATGTTACAAGTATACAAAAACTGCTTTAGATTTATCATCATAAATAAAAAAGCAATATAAATAATAATAAACATTATGGAATCCAAAATATTCCTGATTTCAGCTTACTCCAGGAGCAACTGAAAATGTCGACGCCCCTTTCGTTCCCAAATCAATGCAATCTCATAGAGGGCAAGAAAAATTCATAATTTATGATATGAACGTCCTCCCTAAATACCACGTTAACACTACTTATTCTGTCTGGAGCATTGAGAAATATAATTGCTGTGACGTACAATAACTGCGCTCAAGATAGGGCCGGGCCATAAAAGGTAAAACGATTAGTATTAATACTTTTGAGATAGATATATACGGAACGAGAACGTCTATCGATATTAGCGTTACTTAGTATAGATAGAAGTTGAGAAAATGGACATCTCGAAACTGATAAATGACAAGTGATAAATCGAGACGAAAACTATTCTAGGAGTAAAATCAATTCTTATTAGAAAAAAGGTTGATTTTTTTAAACTAAAAGTCAAAAAACTTTTTTAAAAACTATTTATTTTTATTTTGCTTTTTTTTTCGTTGAAGTGTGAATATTATAGGCGATCAGTATTGTTTTTTTTTATTTACTCGTACTTCTTTACAGTTGTTGTTTTGACAGTATTGCTTATGGTTTTTTTCCGTGTAGTATTTAATATTCTTATATCTGATACTAATATACACACAAGGGTCCTTTTTTTAATTTGCATTGGGGCTCAATTTTTTTAACTCGCCTCTGCATCTTTAAATATAAACTCTTGACAGACAATCTAATGACAAATTATTGAATCGATAAAGTAAATATTTTGAAATAATTAAGATTTACAAATTCAGCATCATATTGTTCTAAATTAATTAGAACTTCTTTCTGTTTATACGTTGTTAAAAAGTTTTCGTAAATGCAGTGACGATCTGGTCAAAAACGTTTAGGAATTTCGGAGACGATGTTAAAAAATATTACAAATATGTGATATTCGGTTATGTTTTTTAACATCACCCCTAAGGATGAAGATTCAAACACCGTCGAAACGTCGGCTATCATTTAAGCCTCTAAAGAAATATTTTATGTATTAGTTGGAAAACAGCCGTGAACTTGTTCATAGTAGCGATAATTTTTTTTTAGTTTTCGCTACTTAACTAAAACTGGATTATACGTGAACTAATTTTCATAAAATTCACAACGATCAATTAATGTTAAATTTATTCCAGGTAAACAACCTAACAATTTGACTTCACACACCATCAAAACAAAATTATTGCTAGCTCTGCTACGGTCCTACGTGGCCTAGTTGATAAGACGCCTGTCTTACAATATAAAGTGCGCCTAGATATAACTTGGAATTGGCTATCTCTGCTTGCCCAAATATAAATATAGTGTGATGGTTACTGCAGATCTCGTTTGAACCGTTAGATCTGATATCTCTTGTCGTCACCGGTTTGGTTTTCTGTTTCAAGTATTTTATTTATTTCGAATTTCTGAAGTATATAAATTACGAATGCATTACTATTATATAAGGCAATCTTTCTAACCACGCAGGCAAAAGTTACACAGGTTTGTGCCTATTATAATACTGGGTAAAAGGTTACAAGTTATTTCCAAAAAGAAAAGAAAAAAACTAATATTTAAAGCAATAAAAAACAAATGAAAAAAAAAGTAAATAGTTACGGAGCAGACTCTCCTCAAGGGTGGTCTTACTCGGAGTTCAAACCTACGACGATCTCAGTGACCTAGTTGGTAAAACGCCTGTCTCCCAGCCCGGAGGTTGCGGGTTCAAATCCCGCTAAAAAAGGGATTCCAGTCTGGTTTTCACTAAAGGCCTCTTTAACATCTGGTTATTTGAAATATATTACTACATGATAATAAGACCGTCAGTTTGTACAACGAAAGTGTAATACAATACTATTATTGATGGATTGAAAATTGAAAGAAAAAAAAAAGTTTAAGTATAAGAAGGTGTGTACAGCCATTATATTATATTAGGGCCTTCCCTGCATCTGCATGTGTTTTGAAAGACATATTTGGTAAGAAAACCGCAAAAGATTTACTGAGGGAAGACGAACTACAAATACACCTATGTCGATCTGCCGATATGTGATAGTAACACATTCGGCTTTCGGTGGAGTGTAGTGTTTATATATAATCATAAATTTTGATAAGACCTTCCAAAAAGGGTTGAATTCAAGTGCTTTATAAAGATGCACATGCCTTCTATGTTATGTCTCTAACACTCGGAGGTTGACAAAAATCGATCCAATCAATATACAACTCGAGAAAACGAATATTAACAAAAAATAAAGATTATTAATTCATTAAATATTGCGCAATATTATATTAAAGTGGCAATAACAAAAAAAATACGAGTATATTATGTTAAATCACCAAAGTGTCACCAAAGTCTGGAAAAGGACACAAAAATAGAAGCTATTGAGAAAAACATTTCGTCATTGAAGAGATACGTAATATTTTTTAATCTGCTATTTGAAGCAAACCAACGAGGGTGACTGTCTTCAATTTTTAAAATATCCAAGACTTGAACTCAATAAAGCTCAAATAAATATTTTTCATATCTAAAATACTCGTATAGCCGCACTTATACGAGTATTTGGAGATCTTCGCTTTTTTATTACTTCAATATTTTTTTTGTTCCCTGTAAATTGCGAGTCGGAAACAATTCTTCCACGACGTGAGAGAATAAGGAAGCTGGGATGTTTTATGTCCAGGTTATTTACTAACACCCAGTCACAGGGCATCTCCCCTGCCCGGGCCGGGCGCTTGTTAACAGCCTAATAAAGTGAAATGTCAAGTGACAAGGGTGGCACCAGCCACCAGACTCATGTCTTATACTCGTATTTATCAACGGTGGAATATTCTGGCTAAACTTTCTTGTAGAATTAATATTTCTTGTCAAGAAAATATAAGAAATTATTATTAAGTAAAAGATTTCTACATTTATTATAATGTACTATATTATTTTTTATAGGTGAATAGCTTGTAGGAGGGGTTTTTTGTAGTAAAATTTGCGTGAAATCTTAAATGTGGCGTGTTTCTGATGATTGCAAGCGGAACATTGTGAGATAGACTTTTGATTTATCTGAAATGATGAAGTGCTCTTACACCAGAGGTTGACTCACGTGGTACATACTCGTACATATAATTATGTCGCACAAATTATCTTCAAGTTGATGAGAATTTGTGACAGAGGTTTTAAATAATCAATAATCGGTAAAACTAGCAAAGCGAACTAACGCGTTCATTCTCAAAAATCTGAGAATCACCGATAGATTGTCGACAATATGCCTTCTACATTCTTTGGGCACATTGCTCGTGGCCAAGGAAACACTTTGGAGAGGTTTGTGATTATTGGAGGCGTGGAAGAACAACGCACAATAACTGGAAGAATCCCTATGCGTTGGACTGATATAGTGAGAAACGTTACAGGACTACCCTTCGAGCCGCGGAGTACAGGGATGGATGAAGGGGAGTCATCAGAGGACATCATGGGAGTCACGATGCTCAGTCATGCGCTACACGGCAGGATGATGATGAATCGGTAAAAAGCATCAACTTATTTTTCCATGTTTATATGTCCTCAATAAGATACAGGCAAACACCTAGTTTATTAGGGACACGGAAAAGTGAAAGAGATCTTAAGTTTATTCTACTTCTTCATGAGCCATATCCGGTCCTCCTGACTTTGACGATCACTCTTGAGAAAATATGTCTATCTTTGATGGCTTTGAACACCTCCTCAACTGTCTAGATAACTGTATATTCGTTAATATTGTGTAGCCAAGATATGTAGCCTTCTTCCGGTTTCGCGTCGATTCTTAATTTATCCCATTAATGTTAATTTTAGGATGGTGTATTTTTTTCCTCCCAATATAAGGCCCAGATAGGCAATTTTTCGGCATTTTATGATATTTAAGAACTCTCGTTCTTCACCTGCTTGATGTAGTACAATACATCGGTGTTAGAGATACGATGAAATCGAGAAATTCTGAGCATTTCCGATGAATCCACATTTCGATTGCTTCTAGCTTATTTAGCATTTTGGACTTTATGGTTCATATCTCCACACCATAAAATGTAATAGATCATATATAGTACTTATTCAGGCGTTGCCGTAGTTCATGTTATCATTGCAGAAAACTGATTTCATCTTAAGAAATTCTGAACGTGCCAATTTGATTCGGCATCTAGCTTCTCTTTATTCTAGTCTACCTGATTCGCAAATTTCTAGACTTGTATATCTGCAATGTAGCTGTTAGGCTGATACTCATACATGGTACAAAAACAAACAGCCAAACATTTTGTTATCAACTTTCGAATACATTTATTTTTTGATGTTCTTAATATGCCAATAATAGTGGGTTCGAATTCCGAATTCGAGTTATTTTATTATGTTATATCAGCGTAACTTAAAGTTTCGATAGTTTAAATACGCTGTAAATTAATTTAAAAACAATTAGATATGTCTATCTGAAATCTACAACAATTTTTTTTCTTTGATATAATATATTTGAATGCTATCATAATCCTCGCATCTTCCTATTTATTTGGGTTCTGTGTGACGAGTCGCCTTTCTCCGCCGTGATTTGTCCGTGGCTGTTTCCAGAGTCAGACCACACAAGTTTCGATTGATGATATCCTTCCGTCACTTCTTTGGACGTTTTCTTCCTCTATTTTCAGGGACTATCATCCTCGTTGTCTGGTTTCCCACATATTCAGCTTATTTCGTTTGCACATGTTCATACCTCTTTCACCTAACCTCTTTCCCTTTCAGGGTTTCTCTCACATACTCATTCCTTATTTTTTCTTCCTTCCTCACTCTTGGAATTCACTACAGCAAGTGTATTTTGGCCACATGACATCTCTGTTCTTGGAATTCTGTTATCTAGCACTAAGCTCCATATAACACTAAGCCTTATGACACTTTTATATATTTATTCCACTCCTTAAAAAACTCTTATTTCGTTGCATCTTAAAAAAACGGCTAAAGTGATTTAGGTAAACAATGACCGAAGAAAATAAGCTATACAATTAATTTTCATAATAATATTCAGCTTGTTTGGAATGAAGTAAGCAACAAAATTTTTGTCCCAACTACTTAAGGGACAACATTTTTTATTATGAAAAGCATTATTGCAAGTCTTTGCGCGCAAATCTTTATATTCTTTATTGTTTCTCAAGAAATAGTAAATATTTTATGAAATAAATTTTCAAACACGGACTTTAATTAAAACCGTGCAAATATTGGGTTTTCAAGTAATTTTGAAAAGTTTTCAAATTAATTCAACTATCCGTTGCGTTGAGATGAAAATAAAACAAATGAGCTGAATTCGCCACCACGGCGAGGGAAAATGCCGAGAAGGTTTTTTCAAATAGTAATTAAATGTAGGGGAAAAACATTTTTTACTTTCCTTTATAATTAATTTTATCATTGTTTATTACAAAAAGGTGCTTTTTATTTTTAATTTAACTCAAATATGCAGAAAGGATCCAACCCACGACTCCGGCCACATTGACATAGTTGGTAGGTAAGTTACTTGAATTCTAAAATAAATATTTTTGTTGTAACATCTGTCATGGATAAAAACCACGTTATGTATCCAACATCGCTGGTGGGTTGGAAGAAATTACTATTTAGCAATAAGCTCGCTAAATGTACCATGTACACAAAAAAATAAATAAGACGCATATCTTCCGACCCGAAGGTTGGTGGTTCGATTCTCGTGGTAATCCAGATTAAAAAAAAAGGATTCCAGGCTGATTTTCACTTAAGTCTTATTAAAAACCTTTCTAGTAGGTTGGAAGGTATTGTCACATGGCAATTAACCTGCCAGGTTATACTGTACATAACAAAAGCGTAATACAATACAATAGATTATTGGGTTTTAAATTTCCATTACCAATTTTTTATTATTTATCTGAGAAGCTTTTTTTGAGATAATATGAGGTGAATATATAAGTTACGAGAATGAACGCCTATGACGGAGTCAGCGTTTTGTCTGAAAACAAAAGGTCGACTGTTTGATGTTTACACCTTCCTATTTGAACCAACATTTATTAAAAAGGGTGCCAGTCTGATTTTCTTTCATATCAAGGTGGAAATATTTTATAAAAAGTTTCATTCTAGTATTCACTTAAATCTTCTTTAACACCTTCCTGGTTGGTTGAAAGAAATTGCTACATGGTGAGAAACCCCCTAGTTTGTACTATATTACACAGAAAGTATTAGGTGTTAACATAAGTTGTGTCCGTTTTTTTCCAAATTTAAAAATGAGCACCAAAAGTAAAACAAAATGGTAAAGGTTATACGTCATTCGAAAGAAAGAAATTCCAGCTCTACAAGATATTGTGTTTGCTTTTACGTTACATATATTATTTTATTTGATTACAAGCCTTCAAAATGGAATGTCAAGTAGACGAAAGTGAGCATTTTGACACCTCCTTCTGTTCGCGTTCAATCGAGGGAATAAAGCTGCCAAAGCTGCTCGCGATATTTGCAAAGTTTACGGTGAAGATGCTGTGAATGAAAAAACAGCTCGTCGATGGTTTTTGCGTTTCAGAGACGGTAATTTCGACCTGAAAGACATGGAGCGTTCCGGATGACCAGTGGACTTCGATGAGGACCGCTTAAACCATATTATCCCCTTCAAACCAACGTAGAATTGGCTGAGCAAATGTATAGTCACATGACTGTATACCGCTATCTTAAATCAATGGGAAAAGTTCAGAAGTTCGGTGCTTGGGTTTCACATGTTTTGAGTGAAAACAACAAAAATCAACGTTCGACAATTTCTGCTGGTTTGCTCGCGCGTCATCGAGCTACGCATGGCCACAAGCAAAAGTTCCTTTACTGCATCCTTACTGGTGATGAAAAATGATGCCTTTATGTGAATATGAAGAAACGGAAAGAATGGGTGAGTTACGGTCAACAACCATGCCCAGAGCGAAACAAGGTTTGCATCCGCGCAAGACGATGATTTGCATTGGGTGGGATTGGCAAGGCGTCATCCACTACGAGATACTTGAACGCAATCAGACAGTCAACGCGGAGCTATACATTCTGCAAACGCGGAGCTATACATTCTGCAAATACACTGCAATTCAACAAAAACGCCCGGATCGGCAATATAGCGTTATTCTGCAACACGATAACGCCCGCCCTTATATCGCTAATATTACGAAAAATGCCATTCAAACGCTTGGTTGGAAGTCCTGCCGCACCTTCCATATTCTCCAGACCTCGTGTCGTCGGATTTCCATATTTTCCGGTCGCTTTCGAATAATTTGCGCGGCATTTCCTTCAATAATGACATCGAATAGCGGACATGGTTGGACGAATTCCTCGAGTCAAGACCGGATGGTTTTTATCGCATAGGCATTGAAAAACTTGTAGAACGTTGGCAAGAAGTTGTAAATAATGAAGGAGAATACATTATTGACTAACTTGTAATTTTTTTTTGTTGTGTTCTCTTGTTCTCTTCATTTGGAAAAAAAACGGACACAACTTATGTTAACACCCAATATAATACTATACGAAACCTTTTCGAGATATTTAGGGAAACATCGCTTTTTATTTATTAAATTTTCGGTTTTATTTTATGATCTAAGACATCGACCTTTGTGGCCTAGTTGGTAAAACACTTGTCTCCCAGCCAGGAGGTTACGGGTTCAAATCCCAATAGAACCCATTTAAAAAAAATTAAAGGCTCCAGTCTGATTTTCACTTAAGGCCTCTTTAACATCTTTCTGGTTGGTTGGAAGAGTACACTGTACTGTATACATCGAAAATGCAATACAATACTACAATCCTCAAACATGCCTACATGAACTTAATCATCTTTTTAAATGCGTCTATGCCATCAGTTTGGAAAGAAACAATCCGTCTGGAACATTGAAAGATATCTTTCATATGAGTTCTTCACAAACAATACAATTGTTCAGGAGTTCCCGTAGAAATATCGCATCAAACATAACCCGCCTTAAGGGCCCAGTTTATAAACATATAATTATTTCTACAATACAATGTAAGACTAATTTGCATTTCAATGATCTAGGAAACAACAGAACAAGTTAAGTTTTATAAATTTTACAACAAAACGAAAATAAAATTGTAAAGCTGACCCGTAGACTTTATGAATTTTATTCCGTAAAATTTTAACTCAAAATGTACTAAATGAAGTGATAATTATGTTTTTCAAGCTTTTATGTAATTAGTAATTATCATTAAACTAAAAATACTTGTTTTTCCTAAAAGGTTGGTATTACATTTTATATTAAAAATATGCATACATTTTAAAACTTTTTTTTTTACTTGAAATGGTTTGCTTTGGATTCAAGTATGATATATTCTTCATGCTTATTTGTCATGATGTTCACGTTTACAAATATTTTTCAATTACTCTTAATTTTTTAGTACGATTAATAAGTACAAAAACATCAAATTCTGCTTATTTCGATGCACATTATGTCGTCTAAATCTCTAAAAAAATCATGATCTTCCCCAAATCATTAACTAAGATTTTTTCCAACCAATGAAACTCTTCTCCTCCGTGGTCTAATTGGAAAGATACCTGTCTTCCAGCTCGGAGGTTAAGAGTTTGAAAAAAATACTTCAGCCTGTTTTTTACTTGTCATCATCTTTTTGGTTGGTTGGAAGTGATTGACATATGCCAATAATCCCATCTTTACAATGAAAGTATCGTGACCGACGTTCAAGCGACGAGAACTATTTATGTTAATATTTTGAGTTTTTCATCTATTTGAAGAAACGTTCTTGTTATTATTTTTTCTGTCAATTAAAAGTTTTTATAAGTTAAAACATTTCCAAAATAAACTGAACAAACAAGCGTTTCTTTACTTCGTGTTATGTAAAGCGGCATTGTTCAAGACTGAAAAATAATTTAAAAAGTAACAAGCCCTGAAAACGACGTAAAGTGCCAAGAAAGGTCACGTTTAGGAACGTGTCTAGAAAAAGCGCGGCCAAAGCTCAATTTCCTAGTATCTCAACTTTAATAAAAACTTCTTTTTTAATTTTAATTCATTAATGAACATATTTTTAGAATAAAATTTTCAAAAAAGACGTTAAAATATTGTAATTTCTTTAGAAGTTTTTAAACTTCAAATGTTCTTTTTATTTATGGCTGTATAATGCCGAAGAATACTCTTGATGGGTGAACGGTAAAAAAATTACAAGAAAGAAGTATGTTATGGTATATTAGAATTTCAATTGCCCTTCGAGTTGCCTATGTACGAGTACGGTGCACAATTTACACGCAACGGAGATCCCTGGTTCCACGGTCTGAATCTCGGTGTTGGGTTAATTTAGTAATGAAACTCCTTCCAAGGGTCTAACTGTTGAATAATTTCTTCTTGAGAGTTCTCAACTTCCCCTTCAGCCTACCTGAAATATAGTTTGCTAATTTTATATTGTGTTAAGTGTAGCCTATGTGGTACAGATACCATAAATTCACATGTACAATACTATGGTCGAAGAGTAAACCAGTTCGAAAGTTTATCTACCAGGGAACGAGTCTGGAACGCCCACTTGCTAAGCATGTATGCTAACTATTAGACGACTAGAAGATTAAGCCGTGCCATGCACAGTTTCAGATTGTTTAAAACTTTTCTGATTTGATATAAAACGATAATTGTGTATGAAATATTAACTAGTTACTACCCTATAAACATATTTTATATCAATTTCTCTAATACAAGATCGCCTTAAACACAACAATACCACCCCAACACATTAACTGACAACTGAATATCAAAACTATAAAATTGTCACTCGCGACTATTATTTATTCAAAACTTCATCCGAACGCGAATAAAAAGAATTACAGCTCGTGCCCCATTTTATTTAAAAAAGTGAAAATAATGTGACGTACGTTGTTACAAAATTATCGAATTATGGGATATTGAGGTGATTTCTGTCTTTAAATTTTACAACTTTTTTCTCTTCAAACGAATTTCAGATCGTTTCGGATGAATCTGGGTGTTTATAACAATATTATAATGCCCCCGGTCCTTATCATTTTATTCGTCGCCGTTGCTGGGCCTCGTATTTGAGGATCTCTTTCGTTCTCCTTTCATTCGTACCCCACAATATGTACGAATTGGTGATACAGCCATATTGAAGAGTGTGGTGAGAGACAATATGGTTTCCGACCCGATTAATCAAGCCTTCAGATTTTAGAATCATTATTGCAGGTTTTTGGCAATACTGTCGAACGTGTAGAGACAATAACACTCGCATAGTCTGGCGTGCAAATATTGTTACTAAATGAACGTTTTTACCAGACTGATAGAGTTTTTTTTTGTTTCTCTTTCGGTCACCATCGGGAATTAAAACCGAAAATTCCGGGTAGAAGTCACGCGTATTATTAACTAGGTCATATAGTAAAACAAAATAAAGGCAGGTAACCTAACCTAACAATCTGACTTGACACACCGGCAGAAAACTCTTTACGCAAGCCATATTATCTTCTTGGCGTGGTACGGTCAACACAAAGGGTGCTTGTGAGCAGTTTCAGTCTTATCATTCCGAAAACAAAGGGGAGAAGCTGATTGTAGTTTCAAACTTGCTATCTATGTTACACGGTTGTATCATACCAAAGTTAGTACATATTTTTAAGTCGGTTTCAGTCGCATTTTTTATAATGTAATAGGTAGACTCACTATTGTACATCTAAATAACTACGGTTAATACAAATCTGCTATTATTTACGAGACAAACTCAACAGTAGTAATTCATATGGCTAAGTACTCATACTACTGTTGACATACGTGACCTAGTTGGTAAGACGCTTGTCTCGCAGTCCGGGCGTTGCGAGTTCAAGTCCAGATTTTTTCAAAGAATATATATGACAAAGTTTCCTTATACCCTTGAATACTTTGCGAAAAAATGTCTATCATTCGAGGGAATCAGCATACAGATATTTTAAAAAGGTTTCCATTCTAGTTTTCATTTAAGGCTTGTTTGAAAATCTTTTTGATTAGTTGGAAGAGATTACTGTATGGCAAAAACCCACAAGATTAAACTGTATACATCGAAAGTGTAATACAATAAAATAATGTTTTGAGCATAAATTAAAGTTTGAAATGTACTCGTAAAAGAATCTTTCAACGGTTTCTACACATATGTTTCGTCAAGTACTTAAAAAAATCATTAGAATTTATCGAATATATGGAAGTAAAATGTAAATAAGCTGTTCAATTTTTTTTATAAATTATAGCTTATTTACTTAAATTAACAAAAAATATATGACTGTCACACAGAAGACCAGCGTTAACCACACAAGCAAACATCGGAACGCTCTAAAGTATTAGGTCCTTACATATGAAATTGGCATTTTGCCGTACTGGCAACGTTGATCTCAAATATCTTCTCTTTGGTTAGGAATTCCAAATAAAAATTTATACAGCTATTTACTCAAGTATTTGTGTTTCGAAAATTATAATTCATTTGTTTTTTCCTCAATTGTTTTTTTTTCTTTGCGTCACTCAGTTTACAAAATGGAAAACTTGAAATATCGCGTTATTTACGAGTACGAGTTCCACCGTGGCACCAGTGCTGCAGAAACGGCTCGAAGGATTAATGATGTGTATGGCGACGGTGCCGCAAAAGAAAACACAGTGCGTTTTTGGTTCCAACGTTTTCGTTCTGGAAATTTCGACCTGCAGAAAAAGCCCCGTGGACGGCCGGAGACCAAAGTTGATAATGAAGAATTGAAGGCTATTGTGGAAGCGGATCCATCGCAAACCACGTCCGAGTTAGCTGCAGGCTGCGGTGCTAGTGATAAAACTGTTTTAATCCACTTGAAGCAAATTGGGAAGGTGAAAAAGCTTGAAAGGTGGGTACCTCACGAATTGAGTGAAGCAAATCAACAAACGCGCGTTGACTGCTGCGTTGCATTACTCAACCGGCACAATAATGAAGGGATTTTGAATCGAATCATTACCTGTGATGAAAAGTGGATCCTGTATGATAATCGGAAGCGCTCATCGCAATGGCTGAACCCTGCCGAACCAGCCAAACCATGCCCCAAGCGAAAATTGACTCCAAAAAAGTTACTTGTGAGCGTTTGGTGGACTAGTGCTGGTGTCGTTCACTACAGCTTTCTTAAATCTGGCCAGACGATTACGGCAGATGTCTATTGTCAGCAACTGCAAACCATGATGGAAAAGCTAGCTGCTAAACAACCGAGGCTGGTTAATCGCTCTAGGCCACTGCTGCTTCATGATAACGCTAGACCACACACTGCACAACAGACGGCTACCAAATTAGAAGAGCTTCAATTGGAATGTCTAAGACATCCACCGTACTCTCCGGACCTTGCCCCAACAGATTACTATTTTTTTCGAAATTTGGATAACTTCTTGCAAGGGAAAAAATTCAACTCCGATGGGGCAGTCCAAACCGACTTCAAAGATTTTATTGATTCCCGTCCGAATGGTTTTTTTAGTAAAGGGATCGATGAACTACCTATGAGATGGCAAAAGTGCATAGATAGCAATGGTACATACTTTGATTAAATAAATATATTATATTAAAAAAAAATCAACTTTATGTTCCTCCCAAACAAAACGCCAATTTCATATGTAAGGACCTAATATTTTGTCCAATGCACCAAAATCGAATGAATCACCAGAATCAAAATTATTTTCGTATTAAATATAACATACTATAGGGAAATTGTTTGATAGTTCTTTTTTTGTTTTTAGCTTGATACTAAGGTAAATATCAATTTGCTAGAAATTATTATTATAATTATAGGCTAATTAGGCGTCCCATCCTAAAAAAGTGGATGACAAATTATCAAATACTCGTAGCAATAATTTAAAGAGAAAAATAAATGTAAAAATATGTGGAAAACTACTGTAGTGCTAAATATTTAGGGAGTTTTGGGAAATAAATTCAGATATACACACATTCATAGATATCATCACGCCATTTCCCTGGCAAGATAGGCAGAGAGGACAGAGTGACAGGTTTTCCTATCTCGACACATATCCTTCACCTCTTCCACATCCATAAGAACACACCTGCGTAAAGAATACTGAAGAAAAACGTGGTCAAGGGTTTCCTCTCCCAACGCACACGCATATGTAGGGATTCTTATTCAGACAGGGGCCTTTTCTCATAATGCATATGAAAGCAACAATTCGTTTGGACTAGTTTATTTTGTGGAACTAAAGGTTGAAGGGTATTTCAATCTGGATTTTCTTATAAATAGCCCTCTTCTTGCTACCAGACAGTTTTCATTCCTTACCCCTTAATTTACCGAGTGGTAAGTTAAGGGTTTTTGCCCGCGATATGACATTGGGGGTAGAGGTTGTATGGTTTAAGGGTATGGAATTGGATAATGATGCATCTTTTGTGCGTTTATTAATTTTGTGTTAGTTTATTAAAAATATAAAATATTTAATATACCAGTACATTCAGAATGAAATCACCTGTTCAAGTATTTTATTGGATTTTTTTTTGGAGTGTATGAAATTAAATTTTCTTTTATTCTTCCATCAAAAGTCCGAGCGCTGGCGTTTTATTGCGATGTATTTTTATCTCTCATAAAAGTCCAATTATAATAAAAAAACACGTGTTCCAAATAAAATGTGAGCTTAAAGTTCTCATTAAACGGAATGAATTTCAGCATTTGATACCAATGAACACTGCACAACTAACTTTACGTGAAGTAGAACTTCAGTTCCTGAAATTTAAACTTGAAATGGTTTCTTTTCGCTGAATATTTTCAAATAACCTTTCCGTTTTGTTACAAATAAGGGAACGTAGAGAGGTTTTCTATTGGTGCTGTCATAAAATTATGGACATTTTATTTAAATTAATCACTAAGCCATATTCCTGTAGGGGTAAGCAGGGAGGAAAGAGCGCTAAACCTTCCTATCATTGTATACTCTCTTAGCATCCCCTTGATCTTTGATTCCCAATGGGAAGAATTTTTATTTTTAGGGGGTGTTGCAGGCGGAAATATAAGGGGGATATAAGGGGTTTCAAGAAGGTCGTTGTGGTATTCATTAAATATTCCTTTAAAAATATCAGCTTGACCGTGTAGCTCATTTGTAACAGTTATTTGTCTAACAACTTAAAAAAATGTCTATGCAAAATTAAAAATATGAAATTAATGATATTCAGTTGTATATTACTTCAGTATTGTATCATATATGTATTTAACGATAATTAGTTTATGAAAATTTTGAAATAAACATATCTGGTATCTGTTATAATTACAATATTTGAAATAAACATATCTGGTATCTGTTATAATTATAATAAAAAACAAAAGGACAACGTATAAGGAGCCGTTTAGAAAGCAGACTCTCTTGAACAACATTTTTAGGATCGTGTGCTTTCCGCCCTTTTGTTAACTATTTAGATTAGCTCTCGTACATTTTCTTGTTATCTTTGTTCTATGTCATAAATCTCAAATTATTTATAATGATAAGTTTAATATTTATTCCAGATTTTTTAAATAATTTTTAGTAAGTAACCTTTTAGTAAGTAACTAAAAGTTTTACACCTAACACAATTTATTGATTTAGCAAAACCAATCAACTTTAATTTTAGTATAATTATACTCCTTATCTAAATATGGTTCAGTTACTTTAATTTTTCACAATAAATGGAATATTAATGTGACTTGAGAAAGTTATGTGTTATATAACATAAAGTTATATAACATAAACTTAATCATGCTAACTTCGAAAATAGTAAAAACTCATTCAAGTAAATAATATTAGAGGGAACATTAATTACATTCCAATTGGATATAAATTGTGAGTGAAAACCATTTTCATAAGTCAAATATACAAGAGTTTTTGAGGTAAAATAAAAAGAGGTAAGGGTTTTCCATAATGGGGGCCGACATTTAAATGTTGAAAATTTACGATTTTATCGAACCAAATTTCATTAAGTATTGGGTGTTAACATAAGTTGTGTCCGTTTTTTTCCAATTTAAAAATGAGCACCAAAAGTAAAACAAAATGGTACATGTTATACGTCATTCGAAAGAAAACTTTCAGCTCTACGAGATATTGTGATTGCTATTACGTTACATATATTATTTTATTTGATTACAAGCCTTCAAAATGGAATGTCAAGTAGACGAAAGTGAGCATTTTGACACCTCCTTCTGTTCGCGTTCAATCGAGGGAATAAAACTGCCAAAGCTGCTCGCGATATTTGCGAAGTATACGGTGAAGATGCTATGAATTAAAGAACAGCTCGTTGATGGTTTTTTGCGTTTTAAAGACGGTAATTTCCACCTGAAAGACATGGAGTTTTCCGGACGACCAGTGGACTTCGATGAGGACCGCTTAAACCATATTATTCATGAAGATCCCCTTCAAACCACCGTAAAATTGGCTGAGCAGATGAATTGTAGTCACATGACTGTATACCGCTATCTTAAATCAATGGAAAAAGTCCAGAAGTTCGGCGCTTGGGTTCCACATGTTTTGAGTGAAAACAACAAAAATCAACGTTCGACAATTTCTGCTGGTTTGTTCGCGCGTCATCGAGTTACGCATGGCCACAAGCAAAGGTTCCTTTACCGCATCATTACTGGTGATGAAAAATGGTTTGAAAATGGTAATGAAAAATGTTCGAAGAGGATCTCCATGAACAATATGGTTTAAGCGGCCCTCATCGAAGTCCACTGGTCGTCCGGAACGATCCATGTCTTTCAGGTCGAAATTACCATCTTTGAAACGCAAAAACCATCTACGACTGCATCTTCATAGCATCTTCACCGTACACTTAGCAAATATCGCGAGCAGCTTTGGCAGCTTTATTCCCTCGATTGAACGCGAACAGAAGGAGGTGTCGAAATGCTCACTTTCGTCTACTTGTCATTCCATTTTGAAGGCTTGTAATCAAATAAAATAATATATGTAACGTAAATGCAAACACAATATCTTGTAGAGCAGAACAGTTTCTTTCGAATGACGTATAACATTTACCATTTTGTTTTACTTTTGGTGCTCATTTTTAAATTGAAAAAAAAAACGGACACAACTTATGTTAACACCTAACATTATTGGATTTTTTTATGAAGGCGCGTAATGGTTGGAAATTGAATGAAATAAACTGTTTTTAAGCCTAGAATACATTTTCGGAGTACCAATCCATGTCGGTGGCTGGAGGCAACTAAATGGGGTTCGATGCAAAGCAAAAGAGGGTTTTTATTGATACGGCATGAGGAGTTCTTTATTGGTACAGCTGGAAACCGTCTTTATTGGTACGGCAGAAGAAGGAAGTCTTCGTTGGTACGGTAGAAGAAGGAAGTATTTATTGGTACAGCAGGAAGAGGTATTTGTTGGTACAGCAGGAGGAGGTCATCATTGGTATGGCAGAAGGACGTGTTTATTGGTACGGCAAAAGGAAGTCTTTATTGATAGAGCAGGAGAAGGTCTTTGTTGGTACGGCAAGAGGAGGTGAGTATTGGTACGGCAGAAAGAGGTGTTTATTAGTACGGCAAAAGGAGGTACTTTTTGCTAGAAGAGTTGTTCTTTATTGGTATTGCAAGAGATGATATTTTTATTCAAAGCACAAAATCGGTGACAGCAAATTTCATATTCATTATTTTATCTTAATTATTGTCTATACCAGGCTAAACTCAACTCTTTGTATTGTAGATCACGAGATACATTAATGTGGCCCACGTACGCTAAAGATAATGAAATTAATTCATATACAAATCTAAACATAGCAAAATATTTAACATTAAATTATTTTGTTATTTCATAACATATACACTAGAATTCAATAATATATGCGTTGTATGTATAATAACAATTTCTCAGACAAATCAGAATTTCAAAAATATTTAAGTGTTATATACGTTGCGAAAATTATATAAAACAACGGAATTTGAAACATAAGATATGTAAAGCAAAAACCAACCAGCAATAAATTGCCAAATAATGCGAAAGGTTTCATCACACACTTCACGTATAACGGGGATTAATTGTATTAGTGAAATAACAACATAATTTATTTTGAAATATTTTAATATGGAGTGTCACATATTTAAAGTCAAAACCTATGATAAACAGAAAAATATATTGATTTGAAAGAATTAACGATAAAAATGCTTGTGGTATTTGGTTTAACTTAATCAGGGTCTTTCAATAAGGACGCTCAATTTTTAAATGTAAATAAAACAAGTTGTGTGTAAGATATCCTTTCAAATTTTTTTTATTTGAAATAATGTTTTATGACATTAAGTATGAAATGTAACGTCTTTCAAATGTCTGCCGCGGCTTTGCTTGGTGGCACGTATTTGGGAGGTCCAATTTTCGATGACTTTGTCGCATAAATCTGGCTGAATTTGCTGGATGGCGTTCGTTGTGTTGACTTTGAGGGCATCAATTGTTTGCGGTTTATACGCATAGACCTGCGATTTAAGGTAGCCCCAAAGTAAGAAGTCTAAAGGCGTTAAATCGCACGATTTCGGTGGCCAGTTGCCATCGCCGCTGCGCGAGATAACCATGCCCTCAAATCGCTCGTGTCCATCGTGGCATGCGCTGTCCATCGAATGTCCATCATGGCATGCGCTGTGTGGCACGTAGCGCCGTCCTGTTGGAATCACATGTCGTCGGTATCCATATCATTCAGTTTAGGTCACAAGAAGTTGCTTATCATCGATCTGTAGCGCTCGCCGTTGATGGTTATGGCAATGCCAGTTTCGTTTTGGAAGAAGTACGGACCGATGATTCCGACAGACCGAAATCCGCACCAAACAGTGACTTCCTCGGGATGCATTTGGTGCTGGTGTATCTCGTGTATATTGGTATCGTCCCAAATCCTACAATTTTGCTTGTTCACACATCCATTCATCAAAAATGGGCCTCGTCGCTAAAGATGATTTTTTTGGCGAAATTTGGGAAAACTTCCAGCTGCTCCAGAGCCCAATCAGCAAACACACGGCGTTGTATATGGTCGTTTACATTAAGTTCTTAGGTCAGTTGGATTTTTCACGGGTGCAGACCTAAGTCCCGATGCAAAATTCGCCAAGTTGCACAAAGGCCAAATTTTTGTGAACGATGAGAAATTGACTGCCTTGGGTTTTCCCGTACACTCTCACGCACAACAGCGATTTTTCAGCAGCCCTTGCGTTTCCGTGACGTGCGGGTGTTGGTTGATTATTTATTGAACCGGTTGACTCAAATTTGGCCACCAAACGTTGAATAGTCAACTCGGCAGGACGGTTGTGGCGAGGATAAAAATCACGTAATGCGCAAACGTTTCTCGAACGAAGCACTGATTTTGAAAATAAAATTTGATAATTTGCACCCGTTGTTCAACGCTACAACCTTCCATGATGATTTGCCATACACTATTGAACAATTCACAATAAATTTGACAGATGTTGCTTTAACAACATGGCCGCTATAACCTAACAAATTTTGAGCGTCCCTATTGAAAGACCCAGTAAATGCGGACAAACTTCCTCCATAATTAATAACCATAAAAAACCCAATACTATCAATATTAACTGGTATCATTTGGAATGAATATTTTAATCCCAGCATATTTTGCATAAAATGTGTGAAAAAATCCATTTTGCCAAAAAAACAGTAGTTTATATTTTATTTTTTATCTCAGTTAATATTTAGTTTTAAAACCCATTTTTTGTGGAGACCTCCCCGTAGAGTGTAAAATAATAAATAATTTTTATATTTCATAAAAAAACTATTTTATGTTTTTTTATTCAACGTAAAAGCTTGTATAGTATGAAAACTTTGAGGCCGATGATCGGCCCAGTGGGATTTTTCGCATACACCAGTTGGGGCCGATAATCGACCCCGTAGGATTAAAAGGATTAAGGATGTTAACAAACAGCATGCAGCCTGACATGGAAAAACTGAGTGATGATGATACTCTATCAACTTTATTTTTCTTACTGGTTATTTTTTAAGTAATTGTAAATTATTTATATAATTATAATTGGAAGTGTAATTATTGATTTTATTTTCTTATATATAAAGGGTATAGTGTACTTTATAACAATTATAAAAAAGCGGTAGTTAATACACAATATATTAAAAAGAGAGATAATTTATAAGAAAAAATTAAAAACAATTTCAAAGAAACATGCGTACAAACTATAATGCTAACCAACATTTTTATTTAACTGTAGTATTTTTCACTTTTTTGTCCTCAGTCAGAATATGGCCGGCTTAAGTAAATGTTTGGCCAAGCCTGATCTATATTATGAAATTTTGGCAGTGTGAAAGGTTAGAATTGTAAGAAAAAGGTTATTTTTTCGAATATATTTTTTTAAATTCTGATACAGTTTAAACTCAATTACATTATACGAGTATCTTACCTGTAGGGTTATGATTGGTGGTAAGAAATTTTAGGATAACAAGCGCTTCAGTTGAATGGCCAATTTTTATATTTTATCATTTCGAACGTTCTTTGCTAGGAAATAATTATTTATCGAATCAGGCATTTAATTTGCATTTTTTTTTATTTTCAGTAATGAGATTGAAAAAATAACAATTATGCATCTCAAACAGCGCGCTATGTTAACCAAACATGAGGTGCAGAAACTACTTCAGAACGAAGAGTGCGGCATTGTATGTCTATGTCTTAAAGATGAAGATGGTGGAGGACGTCCTGCTACTGTTGAAAACGAATGATTGAAAGCTTTATTTGAAGAGTACAACCGGTACGAGAAACGGTACAAGAATTGGGTGTTGGTGCTGCTGTGATTTTTGTACATTTAAATAAAATTGGGAAGGGGAAAACCTTGAAACGTGGGTTTCACATGATCTTAATAATAATAAAAAATTGTCGCTTCAAAGTGTAATCTTGCGAAACCTTAATGATCTGTTTCTCAATCGTAATGATTTCAATCAAAAAAAATAACGAGTTGAGCTACGAAACATTACCTCATCCGTCTTACTCACCCGATCAACAAGTACCCCCTTTTTAGGAAGAAATATTGTATCCCTAATACATTTTAATTTATTAATCCATGATATTGAAAAGAGCGCACTTCAAATAAAATGTACAACCATGATTATGTGGTTTTATGTTCAAATCGTAAAGTGAGCTATAAAATAGTCTTCGAGTAAATTGATTTAAGTGTCCCAACGGATTGATTGAAAACTTTGTTTCTTTGTATTCAAGTCCCTTAATGGGATGTCTTCATTGTATCTTTCGAATATGTGTCTGAAAAATGTTCTTTCAGAGGGAAGTAGAACTTTAAGGTCGATTTCTTGTTCATCTAATAAATAGATTATTTCAAATCGATCCAACAGGGTGGAGTGTTATGACAGAGCTTTTGTTGTAGTTGGCCCTGTGGCGTAGAATGGTTAGTGTTAGAGATATGGGTTGCGTGTGCGACTTTAGGAATCCCTTTTTGGGAGGTTTTATAAATAATTATGATCTATGAACACTACACAATACACTACACTACAATTAAAGCCGAATGTGTTAATATCATATGTCGGGAGATCTACAAAGGTTTCCTTGTAGTTCATCTTCTTTTGGTAAATTTTTTGCGGCTTTTTTTTTACCAAATATTGTTTCTGAACATATGCAGATGCGGGGAAGTACCTTATATTGACCGCAGCCACTACCTTCCTATTCTTACACTCAAGTTACATACATCTATTTTGTGGTGTTTTAAATATGTCAATAGCAGTTTGTTCAAATCCCAAGATAGTGTGCCTTTGAGGAGAGTTTGCTCTCTAATCGGCGCTATATAAATTGTCCTTTTATTATTATTATCATTACATCTAATGAGTTTCTACGTCACACGCCACCTAGCTGGAAAATTCATTGTAAAGTATGTAGTGGAATAAAAGTAGCATACTTCATCGTCCTATTAGTAGCTGTAAAATAGCGCCGTAAAATGACTACTTTTTACTTAAAATGCTTGATTAGCATGCTACTTTAGATTTGAAAGCATCTGTAAAAGTGCCATTTTAAGTAAGTAGCTTTAAAAACACTGGTAAAGCGTGTGCTTGACTATATCTCCGTCAAACTCAAATGATATAAATAATAAATTATAAATAGGGTTAAAAAAATAATAAACCTTATATAGAATTCAACATATAGTACGATTATATATTAAAAAAACATTGTATTTTTGCACAATTTCACCAGTTTATCAATTACATATTTTGCTGGGCCGTGGCTCGCGGACGAGGGGTTTCAATGAAATTGTGCCAATATATAGTACACGTTTATTTTTTTTTGTTCAAATCGGTTCAATCCCACGCGCGGCTGCAGTTAAGGCTTATTGTATTGTTGTGTCTTTGTATGTGAATTTCACGGGTGTAAGTCAGCTATCTTAGAACAGACAATAAACTTTGTGAGACAGCAAAAATATAACGTTTATTTAATGTAGAGAAAATTGCGTAATCATTTTAATAAAATAAAAAGTTAACTAAAAGCGAAGTTGATTACCAGTCTTGAAATTAATAACTGCAAGGTACTCGAAACGTCGGCATATTGAATCACAAATAAACTCCAAAAAATCTTATACCATAATTGATTATACGTTAGTATTTCGGGACAATAATACTCTATATTAAGTCCTAGACTAGAACTGAGGATTTTCATATTTGTTCATTAAACATGTTGATGTGATTTTCATATTTGTTCTTTAAACATGTTGATGTGATTTTCAATTACAAATAAGTAATCAAAACTGATAAATTGTAAATAATTATGAAAATATAATACGTAATGCGCCTTTGCCATAATTTGAAAAATCCCTATTGTCAGCAAGTATCGGGTTATTTAACGGTACAGTAGTCTTAGTTTTGCTTTCTGTGGTTTCAGTTACCCGTGGTCAACCGCGGTTCGAAAATATCACAATGACAGACTCCAACGTATCGTCAAAAAGGTCAGTGGTAGCCTAACACTACTTCCCAATGCCTACTTCATTTACTTCTCTTCATTTATCATATCATTACCATCATCACTACAAGAGAGAAAAAGGTGAATACAGTACAATTAGATATTTTGAGATATCATTCATTCATTTCCGTATCTGGAATATCAATTTATGTCGTGTGTTTCCAGTAGGAGGTAACAGAGGCCGCTTTACCATTCACATTCCTCAAGTCCTGTCCAGAGTATGTAGTCTCGAT
Organism: Odontocerum albicorne; assembly: GCA_949825065.1. NCBI lineage: Eukaryota > Metazoa > Arthropoda > Insecta > Trichoptera > Odontoceridae > Odontocerum > Odontocerum albicorne. The sequence continues at coordinate 19,627,576 of OX463852.1, read as the reverse complement.
GTTCGGACAAAATAGCATATCACCACAATAATGCAACTTTCGTTCAAGATACCCATTCTCTATATGTTCACCTTGAATCTAGCCACCCTTACTCGGAGTCTGCTCAGTGCTCTCCAAGTAAGCCAAGGCAGATTGTCCAAGTGTCATCTTTTCCAAAACTACATCAAGTCGTCAGGTGTTTTTTCTTTCTACTTCAGAAACACACTTTATACGGAGGAGTAATCAGTTCTTACGCTCTCTTCATGAAACTATTCGCGGATTTCAATCTCGACATTGCTGATTGATGATTTTATGAAGGTTGTCTTTGGTCCTGGACTTGTTTTGTTCTTTCTGTCAGCTGCAAAACTCCTCCGGATCCCAGGTGGAGCAACATCAATCAAATTATATATTTTCTCCAATGGTCTTGCTTTTAAGCATCCTGTTATTATATCTTCGGTTTCATTCATGGCGACGTTAACCTGTCTCGCATGTGAGGAGCTACTCCAAATTGGAGCTATACGAGGGGAGGTCAATAAACTCGCAAAATGGAGAAGTTAAAGGAGGGTGGGGGTGGGGTAGTGCGCATGCACATGTTCCGATATTATGGCTCCTTATTAAAATATCCACCAAGTTTTAGTCTAATTTTGACTTAATTGTTTAAGATATCGTCGATAGAGTACGTCAAACGTTGATAACATTCCAAATATGGAAAATATTGAGTATCACGCCGTTATTAAGCTTCTCACAAAACAAGGGGAAACATCTCAAATCATTTTGGAAGATATGTTAGCGGTTTACGGAGACTGTTGCCCTGGGAAAACGATGGTTTACAAGTGGCATAGTCTTTTTAAGCAACGGAGAGAATCGATTGAAGACGATCTCCGGCCAGAAGGGCCTGTTAAGGCCACTTCTTCAAACATCGTCAAAAAAGTAGAAAAACTTGTTCCTGTAAGATGCCTGCTTAAACAATGAACAGCTTGCAGAGTATCATCTACAACCATTTTGAATATCCTACATCAGCATTTAGGGATCTTAAAAGTCAGTGGAAGGTGGATACCCAGAATACTCACGCCACTTCAAAAACAACAACGTATCGAATGTTTACGACAGTTGTTGGACCTCTGCAGAAACAACAAAGATTAGATTTTAAGTCGAATTGTTAATGGAGATGAAACTTGAATTCATCATTATGAGCCTGAGTCGAAGCAGAAGTCCATGCAGTGGTATAAAAGGGGCACACAGCCGCTTAAGAAGTTCAAAGCGTTGCAATCGGCGAAAAATTATGGCTACATTTTTTGGGATGCGGAAGGCATACAGTTGATAGATTACAAAGATAAGGACATTACAATAGCTGGAGAGTACCACTCTAGTCTGCTGGTGTAAGAAAAAAGAAGTTGTGAAGGAGAAAAGGAGAGGAAAACGGACAAAGGGGTGCTGCTTTTGCATGACAATGCACTCGTGCACAAAAGCAATTCTGCGTTGGCTGCTCTTCACAACTGAAACATTCAATCATCTTCTCTACAGCCCAGACCTTGCTCCGTCTGACTGTTATTTATTTTCATATATGAAAAAAAAACTTCAAGGTAAGAAATTTACGGACGATAAAGAAGATAAAAGTGCAATTTCGGGTTATTTTGAGGGCATAAGCAAATCATTTTTTTGTGGGTATAAATAAGTTTATTGAAAGATCTGAAAATGTATAAGACTATGCTGATAAGGAAAAATAGAAAATTGTATTTTCCCCCTCTTTCCCCTTCGTTCCACGAATTTATTGACCTCCCCTCGTATATCCGTTGCTGATCAGCAGTATGCTAGAGCTGACACTGTTAATATGTTTGGTTGTGCTCCTTACGACGCCCCAGTGTGTTTACTGACTTTTCAGTGCTAGAAATAACATTATTACATTATTTTTTTTACTGACGCAGTATTATTTGAAAGATAAATTACTCGTACATTCGAAAAAAACTCCCAGATATCGAGAGGCCTCTCAACGTTCAAGTTTTTAGAAATAAACAAAGGAAAAGACAACACTTAAAAAACTTGGATAACGATATAATGTTATAGTCCGACTGAATGGGTGGCAATAAAGGAAGCTCTTAAAAATTGCGCGAGTTAAAAAAATGTTATATTTGATTACGTAAGTGTTCTTAAATTTATAATATTTCGAACATCATTGCCGGGCCTCGCAGTCGAGGATCCCCTCGCCACTCCAACGTCAGTCCTCAACCGTTCTCCCACGTCGATCGTGTGATCTTCTGTGAGAGAACAGCCCGATCCTGCATGCGCACTCCATCCCGCAAATACCACAGACATATGGATCCTGCTGAGCCGCCTTGCCATGCTGACGCATGTTCGCAATATTTCGAACAATTGTTTAAGTAACTCACTAACAAAAAAAATTGTTTTAATCAAAGATGCTTTGTTTATTCCAATTTATATTAAATAACATATCATAGATATTTCTCTAGCTTAGATGCCTTAACACTTTGGTATCATGGACAATAAATATATTATTTATAGTTAAGGCATTAACATTGTGGAGGTTTGATCACATTGTAGTTTGTTTTTTCAAACACTGTTTATTCCACTTTATGTAACGGTATAACCTTACCGTTTTCAAGGTTTTCGCCTCATCATCAGGGGAGCACAAATAAGACTCACTCAGTGTTGTTTGTGGTCCCCTGGTGATTAGTTGAAAACCTTAAAACCGGTAGGGTTATGCTGTTACATAAAGTGAAATAAACAGTGTTTGAAAAAACAAATTACAATGGACAATAAATGTGCTGATTCCTTGGCAAAGGAAATATTTTTAACTAGTTGACCCCTATTTGGTTTTTTTCACCCAGCAATTGATATTCAGCGCCGAAAGGTATTGGATTGATAACAAATAATCCAGCAATCTATTGTATTATTTTGAAACCGTAGTTTAATATCATAACAATAAATAAGGTGGATGTGGATGTGTTCATTATCTGTCGCTAGCGGATGGGCCAGGCCACTGCACAGTGAGTGGCTGGCTAATCACCTTTACATTATCTGTCGCTAGCGGATGGGCCAGGCCACTGCACAGTGAGTGGCTGGCTAATCACCTTTACATTATCTGTCGCTAGCGGATGGGCCAGGCCACTGCACAGTGAGTGGCTGGCTAATCACCTTTACAAATGGGTATTGTAGAAGATGCCGGCGTTGAGTGTGAGCCATAGGTGAGACTTTATACTCGTATCATGTGTTTTTCGGTGGTATTTTACGTAACAGATATAATATACTAGGAGAAAGGTCCTGGAGGAAAACGGACAGAATATCTGTACCTACTATTTGAAGACCCAGATGCCACAACTCCTTCAATGCAACTGGATGGGGAAATATTAGCCGGCTGTGACTCATTTAAGTATCTGGGCTCACTCATTCACAAAGACGGAGGGTGCGCCGCGGATGTTAACCATAGAATTAGTGCGGGATGGATGAAATTCAGATTGGTAACAGGAGTCTTGTGTGACCCAAAAATGAAAAGTATACCAGATTATCGTTAGACCCGCAATTATGTATGGCTCAGAATGCTGGACTATGTACAGCTCCTACTCTATGCAACTTGAAACAGCAGAAATGCGGCAGGAGTATCACTGAAAGATAAAATTAAGAGCTCACGCATTCGTGGTAGCCTGGGAGTCACTGACATGAATAGTAAGCGGGAAGAGCGACAGCTGAGATGGTACGGGCACATAAGACGGAGACCACCAGACCATACTGTAAATCAGGCAATGTCTGTGGATCTTCCTCGACAGCCGTCCAGAGGAAGACCAAAGAACTCCTGGATGACTCAATGCTCCAAAATCCTGCAGAGAAACGGCCTAGATGAAAGCGACACCCAGAACCGAAGAATATACAGCCTGAGAACGAGAAGAGCCGACCCCAACAGCCTACCTAGGCAATGAGTTGGGACAGTGCCAGGGAGAAGAAAAGATATAACATACTAAATGCCATATCTTTGTTAGGTCCAATAAATACTGTGTTTCTTATTTCTACGAACGTATCCACTCTTCCATTGATTGTATTTTCTTTAATAAAACTGAAAAAAAACTGTGTATATTTGGTTCGGTACGCTCCGCGATTTCAGGTTTACACTGGGGATGTTGGTGCGTATTCCCCGTGGATAAGGGGGGATGATGTGCTTCAATTATAATTTGGGAAGCTTTTCGCAAATCGAGAGGAATCAACTATAATCACGGGCATAAAATGCTGTAGTAAAACATTTTGATAAATACGTGTTATATAATCAAAACATTGAGTTTTATTCTACTATGTCTGTATGGCCTCGTTGAAAAGATGCTTGACTTCCACCTGGGAGTTTTGGGATCGATTTTGGATGGTACCTGGAAAAAAAGGTACCAGTATGATAGAATAGCTAGACGTGTGCGAGTGTTATTGCCTCTTCATGAGTAGTATTATTGCCAATACCCGCCACAACGAACTTCCAAATTTCGTGCCTATTCCAATGGTTCTTAACCTGAAGGCTGGTTTATTGGTTATCTCTCTTGATTAATGTTATCTTTCGGCTACATTATTCATGTCTCAGGATAAAAGAGCTATTTTGAGACTAAAGTTTTCAACATTGACACTTTTTATCTTAAATTTATTAATAATATATCTTATTTTTTAAAGTTTTATTATTATTTTTAAGTTGACGCAATCATCTCTAGCTTATCCCGCAAGAATTCGCAAGTCTTTATTCTTTCAACAGACTGCGCATTTCCCTCCCAGTCCAAAGTAAAATCTTGCAAGCCCATAATCTCATTTTGCCCTTAATTGCCTATTGAGATGTTTATTATCTCGATGCTAACGAGGAGTTGTTGGATATACTGAAGAGGTTCCAAAATATTTTTAATTGAATTTATTTTGGATCTAAAAATTTCATCATATATTAGACTCCAATGGCTTCATTTTATGTCAACCAACTCTCTTTGGTGTGTAGAACGATGCATGCTATCCTTAGTGTCTGCGTGAAAATTTTAATTTTCTTTCTGACCACGGACTGCCTCTCCGATCGGGTGATAGCAGAATCCTTTCTGACCACGGACTGCCTCTCCGATCGGGTGATAGCAGAATCCTTTCTGACCACGGACTGCCTCTCCGATCGGGTGATAGCAGAATCCTTTCTGACCACGGACTGCCTCTCCGATCAAGTGATAGCAGAATCCTTTCTGACCACGGACTGCCTCTCAGATCGGGTGATAGCAGAATCCTTTCTGACCACGGACTGCCTCTCCGATCAAGTGATAGTAGAATCTTTTCTGACCACGGACTGCCTCTCAGATCGGGTGATAGCAGAATCCTTTCTGACCACGGACTGCCTCTCCGATCAAGTGATAGCAGAATCCTTTCTGACCACGGACTGCCTCTCCGATCGGGTGATAGCAGAATCCTTTCTGACCACGGACTGCCTCTCCGATCAAGTGATAGCAGAATCCTTTCTGACCACGGACTGCCTCTCCGATCGGGTGATAGCAGATTCCTTTCTGACCACGGATTGCCTCTCCGATCGGGTGATAACAGAATCCTTTCTGACCACGGACTGCCTCTCCGATCGGGTGATAGCAGAATCCTTTCTGACCACGGACTGCCTCTCCGATCGGGTGATAGCAGAATCCTTTCTGACCACGGACTGCCTCTCCGATCGGGTGATAGCAGAATCCTTTCTGACCACGGACTGCCTCTCCGATCAAGTGATAGTAGAATCTTTTCTGACCACGGACTGCCTCTCCGATCGGGTGATAGCAGAATCCTTTCTGACCACGGACTGCCTCTCCGATCGGGTGATAGCAGAATCCTTTCTGACCACGGACTGCCTCTCCGATCGGGTGATAGCAGAATCCTTTCTGACCACGGACTGCCTCTCCGATCGGGTGATAGCAGAATCCTTTCTGACCACGGACTGCCTCTCCGATCGGGTGATAGCAGAATCCTTTCTGACCACGGACTGCCTCTCCGATCGGGTGATAGCAGAATCCTTTCTGACCACGGACTGCCTCTCCGATCGGGTGATAGCAGAATCCTTTCTGACCACGGACTGCCTCTCCGATCGGGTGATAGCAGCATTTTTTTCATGTTTATTGATTTCAAGATAAAGTACTCGGAAAATATACATGGAAATTATGTATGGAATACAACATCAACCAAATGACCTTTTCTAATCTGATAAACATTAATTCTTTTAGCGAAATTTTCGATGACATCACATAATTGTGGTTCAATTTCAACAATAACTCGACGAATCTTATATTTTAGCTTTTTAATCCTTAACCTTAACAAGCCTGAAAAATCCACTGGTATTAAATCACACAATCTAGGCGACCAATTGATATATTCTTTTTTAATTACGCGTCCAGAATATTTCTCTTGCAACAACGGCTTTGTTTCATTGCTTGTGTGATAAGTGGCACTACCTTGTTGAAATCAGATTACTTCCAAGTCAATTCAATGCAATCCATGTCATAAAAAAATGAATCATGCGTCGATAGCAATTTCCATTGACTGTCATTGCTCTATCTTGATCATCTTCGAAAAGATATGATCCAATCACATCGTCAATCCAAAATCCACACTAAACAGTTCTTCAATAAATCTTGGATTTTCACTTCCACAAATGTGACAGTTTGATTATTAACGTATCCGTTTAAGTGAAAATTTGCTTCATCGCTAAATATGCGTTTGTGGAAAAAAATATCATCATTTTACTGGTTTTCTAAACACCAATAGACGAACGTGCTAAATTGAAAATGATTAACGAGCTTAAGTTTTTGACACACTTGAATCTTACGAGTACTACTATATATAAGCATGTAAATGCAAATCTTAAAAATTTGTTGTAATGAGCTTCTGGAAGTGCCCAATTGCAGAGATCGATGACGAATATTGATGGTTGTTGTTCGACACATTCACTCACCATTGCAATATTTATGAAGCGCATTTGTAATATTCCGGTTATTTTCAAAATAAAATTCAATGATTTATACACGTTCGGCAATAATTTAGCTCTGCAAAATGAATTTCCATGTGTCTAGATAACCATTGTAAAATATAGCTGCTTTAGTGATGACAGAATCATGGTCCCTGCATAAGGATATACTATACAAGCAAAACTTGTGTATCCTTATCTTGGGACTACGATTATGAGCTTCTCGTGAAATATTTCAGTCGGTAAACATATTGTACAGCTCACAGTTCACTACATTTCCTGCTGCTCCCGAGCTTCTAATACCGTCTATAATGCTTAACCTATTAGGTTTAACATAAGTTGTGTCCGTTTTTTTTCAAATTAAAAAATGAGCACCAAAAGTAAAACAAAATGGTAAAGGTTATACGTCATTCGAAAGAATTTTTTCTGCTCTACAAGACAATGTGTTTGCTTTTACGTTACATATATTATTTTATTTGATTACAAGCCTTCAAAATGGAATGTCAAGTAGACGAAAGTGAGTATTTTCGACACCTCTTTCTGTTCGCGTTCAATCGAGAAAATAATTTATTTTATCGAGAAAATATGCTCACTTTGCATTATACAGCTATTACACATTATTCTGTGGATATCATCGTCAAATAGCTGCAGTGCAGCGTTGTGCATCGTTAATATTTATCAAACCTGCCTCAAGTTGTAATGAAATCACCCGCCTGTGGATGCAAAACACGTATTATATTTCAACACTATAAACCATCCATAACACAATACAAATATATCAGAGGCATTTAAACTTTGCGCAAGCAATGGAAATATCGATGTTTTCGACCTCGTTAGTAAGATGCTTGTCTAACATACCAGCCCGGGGTTTGCGGGCTTCCCGTTGGGGCTTATTTTTTTTTATAAAAAGGGTTCCCATCTGCTTTACATTTAAGGCTTATCATAGAGTACAAACTCACTAGTTTGTACTCTATAAAACGGAAGTTAATACGATACAGTATTTTTTATAATTACAGACCGTACACACGATCACAGAAACGCAAGCGATTTCCAAATAATTTATATTTTTTTTTATAAAGAAGGAAAGAAGGACAAATGTACGAGTATATATAGCGCCGTTTAGGTAATAAACTCTCCTCATAGGCGCTCTGACTCGGGACTCAAACCCACTAATATGTTATTAAACAAATGGCGTCTCGCAGCGCCCAAGCGAATGATTTATAAGAATTACACTTTCTTCGCATACTGTAAAATTTTGATGGATTATTGTTATGTGGCAATCTCCTCCAGCCAACCAAAAATATGTTTATGAGGCCTTAAGTGAGAACCAGACTGAAACTTTTTCGATTTAAACCAGCGAGAGTTGAACCTGCAACCTCCGGGTCAGAAGACAGGCATCTAACCAGCTAGGTCACGGAAGTTGTCAAGCACGCACTAATTTGTATTTCACCCATGGTCGATACCAACATCAAAATAATATTCAATTTATTTTTATGCAATCATCCAATGAAATTAAAGCTGAAAATATAATTTGTATTGAATATACGAGTACATATGTTACTCGTACAAAGCATTATTTCCCACGAGTATAATATCAATAAATGTTTTTTTACGTATTACCATTTCAGCGAATTTTCAGTTCGAATATAAACAGATCAGGTAAAAATGTCACAAATCAAATATGAGATCACCATGAGGCCACAGTTTCAAACTCCTCCGTATAACAGCTAATCAAAAGATCACAAAGTTCTCAAAAATCTCAACAATCTTCACAAGTATTGGCTTAGGCCGAGGCCACACAAAGTGCTTCGTTAGGTGTTAAGCTAGGTTTTATGTGACTCATATACTAGGTGACTTCATGCCTGGCCACACCAAAGTGCTACGCACAAATTCATTTGACAGTTGGGAGGAGTTGAGTCAACACACAATGTCACTCTCAAAACTAACTAATTTAATTTCAACTTAACATCTTTATTTACTTTCTGTGCAACTTCATTCCAAAGTGATTTTATTACAGGTACGTTTTTCTATAATTCGCTCGATGGGTTCCACAAAGGCTCCCTTTTATACACAGCTGTCATTAAAACTTCAGCCATCATGTAAATTAACCAACACGTCTGTTCGCTAGGAGATTCACTCGATGACTAATCGTCATCCAACGTGGCGCGAAGCGTGCAGTGTGGCCACTACGATAGTATGCGGTACGTTGGTTCGCTAGGGTATGTCGCCTAACTCGCAACATAGCTCTAAGCATCAATCGAGGCTCCTACCTGTGTGGCCGAGGCCTTACGGTTTAGATGCAGTCAACTTCATTGATCGAGATGTTTTGTTAAGATCTAAATTTATTGTCAAAATATCATAAATAAATCGCTACCATGAGGCCAAGGAATCGTACTCCTTTATACAACAGCTAATAAGACCACAAGTGCCAAAAAGTGTCAACAATCATCACAACTCTTTCGATTCGTTAGTTCTTAGTTAAATACAATATATCTGTAGATACTCTGTATTATTATGAAAGAGAATGGTGTGCCTACCTTATAAGACTCCGTCTGTCCTTCTTTGCGTCCAAACGCAGTCTACTGGCTATCGGGGCGCTCAGTCCATCCGGTTCTCCATTATCTTCTAGTAAAGGCTCTTCATCTTCTTCCTTCTCCGGACTCACCGTGTCGCCGTCCTCTAGAGCCGCGTCTTTCCCCGCCTCGTGACACTCGCACTTGCAGTCCTCGGGGTTAACATAAGTGTAAACAACGTTGGCCTCGTTCGCTACTTCAATATTAGTGCGACTCGGTATAGTCTGTATTCTCTTTGGTAGTTTTCTTTTTTCTGGGATATCTTCAAAATTAATCCATTGAGATTTTGGCACGGGTGCTCTGGGAGGTAACGGAGGTGCTGGGTCAGAATCTGATTCATGGCTTGTTGAACTTTTTCTCGTTCCCGTATTTGAAATTCCCTGTTCGGCGAATTCAAACCAAGTTTTCGATCCTGATCCTGCTGAGATTCTTCTTGGAGATTTGGCCTTTTGTTTTGCTTTTGATTTATCTGGCGTTTCTTCCTTAGGTAGACTTATTTTTAATCTTTCTACTTTCATTGAATCGGGTGTGTATACCTCGTCCGAACAATACTCTTCTAAACAACTAGGATTGATTGGTGTGGTTGATCTTGGCCTCTCTATGGGAAATGTTTTCATTTCCAGATTGTGTCGCTGTTTTACAGGAACTATTGGAACTGCTACCGATCGTTCTAAAGGCAACGTTGTCGGCACATACGGAAGTTCGTCATCAAAGGAATCCTGCTGAAGAACTAGCCCTTTCCTTTCGTGATCGACAGCCTCTGGTTCTTGATGAGCTGCTTTTTCTAATGCTTGTAATTGTTTTTTTCTTATAAAATCTAATTCTGAATCCCTTTCTGATTCTGAAGAATCAACAGCAATGTCGTCTGTTGAAAGAACAGAATTTCTGGGACTCATGCTTTCAGAGAAAGCGGAATTTCTACACATTGATAAAGGAGTATCTTTAAGCGACTTTTCACTAGAAGTTATTGCTATTTCGGAATGTTTTGAGTCTAACGTTTCACTAGATTGTGTACTTGATTCGTTATATATAACTTTAGCTATATCTAAATCACTTGTAACATTATTTCTCTCTATTTTATTGTCTGTTGAAGGTGATCGATGAACTAAATCTTCAGTACGCTTTTCACTTATTTGAACCTCAATTACACTGTCTTCGGATATTTGACTTCTATTATCTGACATTTGACTCGATTGGCTATCTGTTTTAGATAAACTAAATTGCATACTAAATATTTGATCTTTACTTCCTACTTTCGTTGTAAAAATGATATGCTTTTTAGCTTGATTACTTATTTTTTCATCTTCAGACTTTAATTCTGGTTCCAATTCAATTTCCGGAGTTTTTTTTAATTCATCTATTATCTTGACATCTTCTACGTTTTTAATATCTTTTGCGTCGATAATTTCTGCGGTAATTTTTATGGCTTTGACACTTTCTGTGTCTTGCTTATTCTTTTTGTCTTTAGAATCTGGACTAGCATCTCTTGTGTTTACTTTTTCTTTTGATGTTTTAATGTGATATATAACTTCTACTTTTTCTTGTGATTTTTCTTCGCTTTTGGATACATCTGTGGAGGAGGAGACGCTAGTTTTTGAAGATTGCTCAGATTTGGCGTTTTTTTTTGTCGAGATATTGCTACATATTTTGTTCAATTCATCGATTTCTTCTTTCGACATTAAATCGCAACGTACAAATCGGTCTTCACTGGGAGAATGAAGAGGTATTCTAATGCTTCCGTCAGGCAAAACTGATTCTTTGGTTACTGGATCTTGTTTTTTGTAACCGTGTTTTTCTGACATACAGGCCGACTGATGACTTATTGAAGGTCGGCTTGAACTAGGTGCACTTTTGGGTCGATCAATTTTGATTTGATGTGTGTCGTCGAGAAAATTGCTCTTTATAACCGGTTTTACTGCGTCAAGATTTTTTTCTTCTTCATCCGAAGGTGTATGTAAAGGAATTCTTATAAACCCATCAACTGGTGCGTCATAATATTTAAGTCTTTCTTTTCCTGTCGTTCGCAAACTCTGCACACTTTTAGCTTCAGAACTATATTTGTATTCCATGTTTCTTAAACCATCTAAATTGGGTAAACTCTCTCGCGCAACTGGAGAAGCAGAAGCACTAGACTTCCTCGGTTTGAATATAGCCAAAACAGATCCTTTAGCCTTGCCAGCTGAAGTCGGCGTTGCAGTTCCTGATTTATCTCTATCTCTACTTTTACTTCTTGACCTTGAATTGTGAACATTTCCTCCGGCGTCCTTTATCAATCCCGAGAGCCCCTTTTTTTTAGAAGCCGACCCTGTTGGTGAATCTGGGCTGACAATAGTTTCTCTCGACTTAAACAAAGAACAAAATGATGACTTTCTAGAAACAGTGATTCCTGGTGATGGAGTTCGACTACCGTGATCTCTTTCTTTATTGACAGAACGTTTACCTAACTTGGGACTAGCTGTGGGCGTGACACTCGGTGATCTAGTTTGAGGTTTTGTATTAGACTGCTTTTGAGGTTCACTGTTTTCCACGGGATAGCGACTAATTTTATTTAAACTATCTTCGCGTTTAACTAATTGTGAAAAATGTTGAGCACTTTTTTTATTATTGTGATCGTTCAGATTAAGAGTCACCGGTTTTTGCATACCTTCTTGTTGTGACGATTGTTCTCCGTCATCCTCGTACATGTGATCAGGTTTTAATTTTATTCTAATAAACTCAGTTTCGGAGGAACCCGAGGGTCTGGTATTCTTCTGCGGTGCTTGTTTGCTACTTGTTGAATGAGCGGGGTTGCTCTTTACAGGTGCTGGTGCTAGTGCTGGTGCTGGTGCTGGTGCAGTCTTCACTTGAACTGGAGGTTCGATTTTTTCGGGCTTCCTTTCTTGTTTATAATTTGAGCCAAGAGTGGATATCGTGATCACGGGAGAAGTTAGCGACTCTTTTCGTGCTGATTCTATAGAATGTTTTCTAGCATTTGTTGGTTTAACCTGAGGCGCAGCTACTGGAGCTAATTTATCAGGTGCCCGACTTTGTGGAACTATGTGTTTGGGAATCTCTTTTGCTCTATTCACAGATATACCTTCAGCCAAAATGGCTTCTCTCGGGTCATGTTTCCTCGAAAGCAATACTTGTTCGAGAACTTCTGAATGGTGTTTATCATTTCCAACTACGCCAACTTCGTTTTCTAAAGGTTTTGGTCCACAGAAAGATGTTTCTAATAGCATTTTATGAGGTGACGGTGATCTCGATACACCAGATATAACGGACAATCTGCTCTGACCAGATATATGACTAACATTACTGTGCCCAGATATATGACTCATATTTGAATGTCCTGAGGCATTTGAATGTCCAGACCCTTGACTGCCTATACTAGATAATCTACTTGTTCTACCTGATATTGAAAGCAACACAATATCAGAACATTGACTATCTTTCCTATGTGGATCGTGATGTTCTTGTTTAAACATAAGCGGAGATCTTCTCGATGGTTGTTTCGACGTTTCTTTTTCTGCCGTTACAGTATTTGGTTCTAAGAAAGCCAATTCTTCCGTAGATGATCTAAGATCTGCTGTACCATCTTCTCTGAAACCTAGTCCCAACTTGTTGCCTTCAAGGTCTTTGTCTCCTTCAATCCCTCCGAAGATGGCATTTTCTGGAGAGCTGTCTCTTGAGTCGTGATGACTGGAACTAGACGCTCTTGAGATGTCGATTCTAGGTGTAGATGGTGTTTGAAGATTCAGTGATCCTTGAGGAGTGGATGCATTGGGGCCAAGGTTTTCCATCGCACAGAGAACCTGGGCGGACACTGCCGAGAGGGAGGACTGCACACTCTGCTGGAGCACCGGTCCTGATGTGGCCACGTCCTCTGAGATGTTGGGCAATCGGATTATGGGCTTCTCGTCAGGACTCTCCTGCTGAAATACAAAAATCACATATGTATAACCATATTAGGGAAACTGAAGAACGTTTATAATAATGTCCATTTTGTGATATTTACATATATGCGTTTTATTGAATTGCGTGAAATTATATTGATCATATTCTTAACAAAGTATGATAATACGAGTATTACATGATCAAAATAATCTACTTCAAATGTATAAGCATTGTGGTTTTATATGTTACATACAATGTGTTATTCATTCTTGTGAATTAAGTTTTCTATTTTGATTTTGAGATCTACGTGGTTTTTACTTGATATCATATATTAAGCGAAAAATGATTTATTTAAATTAATTTAAGGTGCACTTAGTTTATTAAAAAATCTATAAGTGCATTTATTATTTGCAAAATTATATTTATTTTGCTAAATTACTTGGTAATTTAACAAAGGTTGGCATATTACCATAAAATGTTTAATAATTTATTATAGTTTGTATTACAGTAATCCCTCTATTTACGCAGTCTTCGTTGAATTCACTTTAACACGGTGATTTTAAACGGTGATAGTGATTTTGAATAGAGGCATGAAATTGAAAGTGCTGTATTTTTTTAACCGTAGAAATAAATCTTGTAGCTCCCTTCAAAAATCGTATTTTTTTGTGTAATCAGTAACCACTTATTAAAAATGACTTAATTATTGAAAAAATAATTAAAACTTTTATTATAAAGTAAGAATAAAATATTTGAAAATGCATATTAGATCATTCATTTTACATAGCATTCAATGACTTCATTTACGTTGTTTCCTTCGAACCAATTATTTGCATAAATGGAGGGATAACTGTATATAGTATACTCTCAAGGTTTTTCTTTTCCGAACGTGTTAAATTACTGTAACCAATTATTTACTTACAAAATATGTCATTAATAATATTTTTAAACAAAAAATGTGTACCTTTAAAAAAATTATATTTAATACAAAATAATGATAATAAATAACGACAAAAAGGTATTACAACTCGACTAAAATGGGAAATTAAAAAAAGATTGAATTGCCGAAATGAGAATATAAATTAGGTATCTCTCTCGTTAGTTTGAGTTTAAGTCTCCAGGGGTCATCGTTTTCCTTTTTATCGCGCATTTTATGCTAAAATATTTCATGTCGAAAATCTTCTTAAGTATAACAAATGGCTGAACATTCTCCGCCATCTAGTTGGTAAGACAACTGTGTTAAAAAGAGTTCTGGTTTGGTTTTCACTTAAAGCATACTTCTTTATTTATCTAATTGGTTGGAAAATATTGCCACATGGTATTAAATTCATCAGGTTTTACTGGATTCACCAAAAGTGTAATTAAAAAAATTGCTACGTATTTGTCAATTAGTTTTGATGTGTCCATTTTGTTATTTTTTAAATTATATTAAACACTAAGATGAATTTAAAAGATGCCGTCAAATACACCAAAAATAAAGTAACTTTAACGTGTTCCTCGCGGGAAGCACAAACGCCTGTGATCTGATCTGTAGCATTCCTTTGTGTATTTTACGTAATGTTTAGTTTATCTCCTTTATTTAATGAGTCTCCTTAAGAGTAATGACTATTATTTATTATAAGAAAATTACTTGAATGTCATGTTTACTTGGTGGTGTAATCAAATATCAGTGGTTCTAAACAAAATATGCGTTTAAACTTAGAAATTAAAAAACGCCGAAATTGTGCCGCGCACAGGATTCGTGGAATTTGATTTTTAACGCGGTGTATACGAGTAGGTCAAAGAAATATTTACTTAATACTTTTAACTTCAAGAGCGCTTAGTAAATTTATATTAGCAGATCGATCAAGAAAACACTCTACATAAAAAATAGTCCAGGTTCTTTCGGTAATCTTACGGTAATCGAACCTGGAACACCATAATGATGGATAAGTGCTTTTACTAATAGACCGCTGTCAAGAACTATGCTATCAAAAAAATGTAATTACGTTTTACCTTTAAGGTTACTAAATATGATCCAAAATTTTTACGCAAATCGCAAAATATTACGTTAATTATTACTTTTATATTATATTTATTTTTCATATAGGGTCGATAGAGATTTCAAAATAATGTCATACAATTTTTCACGGAATAAACAAAGTAAATTGAAGTTGTTAAAATACAAAATGTAAAGATATTGCATGGTGTCGATCAGGCTTTCTGAAATTAGGAGAAGAATAGGTATGGAAAATACGTTTTGTTAAAGTCTTACTTTTTCAGTCTTTTTTGCTACATGGCCTTAAAAAATTGGACAATAAAGGCCACAGAAAAATTAAGCAAATATATTTTCGAGATATCGTGTTGAGGACGATTGCTAAGTATATTATGGACGGAACGATAAACAAAATACTCCGTTTTAGAAGAATTTAATATTTCAGAGGGGCTGTCAAGATTATGCACTTGTCGCATCCCTTAGTTCTTTGGTCTCATTTCGTGCAGATATGAAGGGGTCATGATCATTGGTAATGCGGAGGGTCGCAGAAGACGAGGTAGATCACTTATGCGCTGTAGCGACCGGGTGAAGAGTACTACGAACCTCGTTTAACTACAGACTTTTCGAACAACGGAATGCCGAGAGGACTTGAGAAGAATGTGCGTCGTCATCGTTACGGGGCCTCGTAGTCATTTCAGTAGGAAAACAAAGCAGTGCTGTGTAGTTTGTTTTTAAGTGAGTGAGCCGTTGTACACTAGCAAACTCACCGGTCAGACCGCTATACTGGATTCGATGGCTTATCTGAAGTGAGACGATTAGAGCACTCAGGCATGCTTTTATTTTGAAAGAATAGATATGACTGAAGTGATAGGTATCCTTATACTTCCGAATATTAGGTGTAAAAATGGCTGGGTCATTCGAAAGGAGCACAGCGTGGGATTCGAACCGATGAGGTTCTGCACAGAAATCCAGAGCACTACTACGCGACCATACATCTTATACAGAAGAATGTGTATAACATGATTGGTTCACGTTCCTCAATATTGAGCTCACGACGCAAAATAAAAGAATAGAGCTTTCAGGTAGAATTTTGTCAAGTGAAAGTAAAAAAAAACAAATGAAATCTATAGTTAATTAATTATACAGTGTAACTTTGTAAAATACATGTGGTCGCTTGATTAATAGTTAGGTAATGTAGTATATATAATGGAAACAATAGAAATACAACATTGCGGTATTTTAACCACTCGTACTATGCTCCGGTATAGAAAAAAACAACGAATACTCCATTGAATAATTTATTACGGACATCAGAGTATTATAGTATATTCCCAACGATATTTGTAACAAATTAACCCTTTTTAGAGCACTTAAATATATGAAAACCGTAAGATTCTTTATATATAAAATATTCTACGCACGCCTTTTTAAAAATCAATTCATTTTTATTTTTTTAAATAAAAATAAGGGTTGATAAAACTTTTGTGCTTTTATCTTTACATGTATATTGATCTTTCTATTTACGCGAATTTAATTTAAGTCTGTATATTTAATTTTATACTGGAGGGACGTAAAATAACAAGCGAAGGCACAGATTTAAAATATATTTCTTATACAATCACCAATGATAATTGAAACAGCTACAACCACAATAACAACACTGGTAACACTGAAAGATTCACAAAGTGACAGTCATTTTTAATAGGTACAACAAATTGGAAGTTCTATAATTTGTTTATTTGTAAAAATTTATCGTAGAGCTCTCATCAAAATGTGTGTTTTATTAGTTATCAATAACCAGTTATATGAGTTATTTAAAAAACGACAACTTTTGAAACAATTTAGAATAGAATATTAGGAAATACATATATAAAACATCGTGTATTTAACAAGAATCAGTGGCTCCATTTAAGAGCTGCTCATATTCGCACTGCTTTCATGGAACGAATTACGAGCTGCTCATATTCGCACTGCTTTCATGAAACGAATTACGAGCTGCTCATATTCGCACTGCTTTCATGGAACGAATTACGAGCTGCTCATATTCGCACTGCTTTCATGAAACGAATTACGAGCTGCTCATATTCGCACTGCTTTCATGGAACGAATTACGAGCTGCTCATATTCGCACTGCTTTCATGAAACGAATTACGAGCTGCTCATATTCGCACTGCTTTCATGGAACGAATTACGAGCTGCTCATATTTGCACTGCTTTCATGAAACGAATTACGAGCTGCTCATATTCGCACTGCTTTCATGGAACGAATTACGAGCTGCTCATATTCGCACTGCTTTCATGGAACGAATTACGAGCTGCTCATATTCGCACTGCTTTCATGAAACGAATTACGAGCTGCTCATATTCGCACTGCTTTCATGGAACGAATTACGAGCTGCTCATATTCGCACTGCTTTCATGAAACGAATTACGAGCTGCTCATATTCGCACTGCTTTCATGGAACGAATTACGAGCTGCTCATATTCGCACTGCTTTCATGAAACGAATTACGAGCTGCTCATATTCGCACTGCTTTCATGGAACGAATTACGAGCTGCTCATATTCGCACTGCTTTCATGGAACGAATTACCCACGTTGATGTTGAGATTACTGTAAGCCATAGCAAACGTAATAAACAACTTCATTGTAAATAAAATGTATTTGATTAACTAAAAAATAAAACACCTGAATTAAAAAGTATTATTATCTTAATAATAGTAAGTATCTGATCATTATTTAAATTAGCCAAGATTTTAATGCATTTTTCCAAAAGCAAAACAAACATTTTGGTATATATTATAAATTTAATTTAAAAATGTCTGCTTCAAGGTATTTAAGTATATAGCCATGACTACGTTTATAGTATTTATTCCATTTGAGTGGATAATTGATTCCAGGAAAACCGTGTAAATGAACCAGTGCTTTGTAAGAAGATGATCTTTTATTATATGTCACATATTTCCAAATATTCCATTCGTGTTTAGTTAAAAATGATTTAACTAAATTAACAACTATTTTTAAATCTATGTAACGGGTTAAATATAAGCAATTAAACATTTTTTATGAGAGCTTTACGACTTATTTATACAAAGAAAAAACTACAGAATTTAGAATTTGCTGGACGTTTTCAAAATCATTCATATTTCATGAATCTTCCATTGTTACTGTTGTCGCTCTTATAGTTGGAGCCGTTTCAACTATCGATGTTGATGGTACTCGTATGAAAAATCTATCTAGAGTCTGCTGTTAGGCTGTACTTTTTGATCCATCCAGTTCCAAACAGAAATAACCGTGTTAGTGGATTTCCTTAAATGAAGGAATTACCGTATTCTGCATCTTCTCGCCATCAGATGTTAACTGAGCACTTTTTTTTTAAATATATATATTTCCCGTTTTTTTAAATCCAATTAAACTTAAAAAGAGAAATCTTAAAACTGTATTTTAAATAAATCTTAAAACTTCATTTTAATATTTTGTTTGTAAGACATCATTGACGACCTCCGTTACCAAATTAGTAATACGCCTGTCTTACAGCCCGGGGGTTGTGGTTCAGATTTTTCAAAAGATATTCCAGTCTGGTTTCCCCTTCAAGTCTCTTTAACAACTTTCTGGTTGGTCGGAAAAGTTGCCATATGGCAACACACCCGTCAGGTTGTATTGTATAAAGTTCAGTTCTTCACCATCCACGCTGTTATGGGGACGAAATAAGTCTCCATCCAGTGCGATGTACTCAAGGAGCTTAAAGTCTTCTTTATTTTTTTATGAGCGCAACCTGACATAGTGACGAAGAAGGGACTCTTTCTCCGGTGGCGACATACCTGAGTGTGAAAAGAATAACAGTGGTGATGGGTTTAAGGTCTGACATCACAGAAGAAGGCAAATGACTCGCAGCGCAGTAAATTTACTTATAAAGTGACTTAAAGCCTGAAGTTAGAGTAACCCTGCAAGTTGCCTGTGCTTTCACAGAAACTATCATTTGACGCCACTAGATCGGAGTAACCAATCGGTCCAAAAATTAACCATTTTAAGGGTGAGTGGAGTTCCCTTCGGAAATTAATTGATTCAATTATCATCGCAGTATAACAAATGTGCTCTACGAATCGATCCAGATAGCCGTAAAAATTGCAACAGGGTGAAATGACAAGATTGAAGTTAAAAAGTTTGCCATTAAAGCACCCATGGCCAGAGAGAAATCGGATAGTTCAATAGTTTGAATGCGTCCACAGGGAGCCAAGGCGTGCACTAATGCAGGAAAAAAATTGAATGTCTGTCTTCCCACGAAGAAGGACGACCAACGATGTTGCCAAGTTGACAACTGGGCCTGGCAGGCTTTAATTATCGCGTAAGGGATAATTCCAGGCCTGGAAACAATGAAAGTGTAATACACACACAATACTCTGAAATAATAGAGTGTTTTCTCGTATAATAGCATCTATTCATAATGACAATATTAGCGACTGTTAGCAATGGTCTCATTATTAGCATTCTCGCTATAACGGGTGATATACGAGAAAGTTAAATTCCTGGTGGATTCACTTCGGGCTGATTTTGCTCTTAGACTATGTTACATCAGAATTAATATTTTCAATGGCTTATATGTTGCTTATCATATATTTGTATAGTGCTCCTAAGCAACCTTAAAGTAGCGCTATATAAAACTATGCCTAGCGAAAGTCTGCAGCAGAGTAAACCTAACAATCATCGTGGAAGTTTAATATCCTTGACCTCGAAACTTTGGGTATGCTTTATTAATGCTGTGAGTTTGCTGAAGCGCAAAAACCTTCATACAATAAACCAAAACGCGCACAGGTATCTTCCCTTTAAAGGATGGCTTAAAATCATACTCTATCACGATAGGTAGCATATCGTAATGATACGCAGGATGCGCATAATGAAATAAAACGTTCAGATGCGTATAATAAAAAAACAGGTAGTACGCAATAAGCGATGGATTAAAATAATACAATCAAAGCAGTAAATATAACATTAAATAGCACAGTGGGAATAAAGAAGAGTTGGCCAGGGCATATAAATAGAACAACAGACAATCGGACATAATGTACACAACCAGCGACACTAGAGGAATCAAAATGCCTAAAAGCGACCCAAAACACGCAAAATAGATTATAACAACAATAGAAGAAAATTTTGTTTAGCGCCGTTTAGAAAGCTGACACTCCTCAAGGGCGTTCTAACTCGGGATTCGAACCCACTGTATCGGACATATGCCTCACCCTAAAATATGATGGATATATTTTCCTGTTGTTTAGTATTTGATTCTTGGGTATTTGTTGGAATGTATGTAAATGCTGGGAGAGGTCTCGGCGACTGTATCGAACGTATGCGTCGCCTTAAATATAAGACATCTGTTTTCTTGTACATATATAAATCCCTGTTGATATTTGTATTTATATATTTTGACGTTATTTGGCATTTTGTATGTGATAATTTTATGTTTGTTCCGTCCACGCTGCGTCGTGACCGCAACGGAAATGTGACTTATGCGCGGTCATCGCGAGACTATATCGCAGGTCGGCCGGCCTCTGCGTGCGTACAACTTACGAAAAATGTGACATTTCGCGAGTTGTGGACCGACTTTTACTTGAAACCAGCTACTACCTGCCTAAGAGGAATCTCTTCACCCTGCTACTTTTCACCGATCTACGCCTTTGAACGTGAGCTAAATTCTCCGAGCATTGCACAGCAGTCATGCACCTATGTTACCGTTATTTGTACCTGTGTCGTACACCCACTATAATTGACAAATTAAAAATATTACAAAAACACTTGCTGAATGCAAGGATAGGAAGGTGTTGGCTGCGGTCATTAGATTTGGAACTTTCCCGCATCTGCATATATCATATATAGAAAAAAATATTTGGTAAGAAAACCGCAGCAAACACACTAAGAGAACGCGAACTACAAAGAAAACGTGATAGACCTTCGGATATGTGACAGTAACGTACTCGTAGTATAGTGTAGGTGTGTAGCGGTCATACGTATTTATAAATTGAAATATATATTTCATTACACCGCGACAACCTCCGCGGTCTAGTTTAGTAAGGCCCTTACTTCGATCTGGGGGTTTCGGGTTCGATTCCTAATGGTTCCCATAAAAGGGTTATATTAAATAGATGATTCACGTAAAATTTAAAGGACAACGGCAATGAATATACGATTTTGAAAAGGCCTATATTACTTACGTACTTGTTAATTGTCAACCAGAGAGACCAATGTTAAAGTGTATGGTTTCACGGTAACGAGTTGATCTCCCGTAAGGAAGGTTGCCGGTTCGAACCCTATGTAATGCTAGTCCCCTGTAATGACACAGGCATTTACTTCCATTAGTATTCGGAGATATAAGGATATGTATGAATTGGGTGATATCTATCAGTTTGATGTACAAGATTGCTTACTGCATCATTGCCATACAGAGTACGTATATTTTTTTCGTTTGTGTAATTTTTTTTTCGCAGTATCAAAAAAACATAAAACACCCAAAAACTAACTATTTTGCTCGATCTTCAAAACCTTTCATAATAATATACATTCAGCCCCTTTGAAATTAAGTTAGCAACGAAAATGTTGGTCCTTACGACATCTATTCGAGAAATACAAAACAACTTTTCGAATCACTCCAAAAGAATTTCACATAATCATCCTAATTTCTAATTAAAAACAATTATTGGAAAAAAATCGCCAACCTAACTTTAGTATGAGGAATGTATGTATATAACGCTGTGTACTCTCACGTATTCAATTTATTATTATGTGTGCCCCAATACAAACTAGAGCAGGGATAGCCAGCCCGTGGCCCGACAGTGTGTTTTATGCGGTCCACGAGCTGTTTATATTATATGATATATGTATAAGTAATAAAAAAAATACAAGAACATATAGTTATTTAATAATAGCGACACAATACGTTTCCGATACGAAAAAGAATATTTATATCAGAATATTAAAAAAAATTATGTGATCCAAAATGATAGGAAAATGTGTGTATTATATATGTATATAGTAAGTAAGACACATGTTTTCTGACCCAGAAATAGCGGGTTCGATTCCCTCTATAACCCAGATTTATACGAAATCTATTATTATTAGTATGGCATTCACTAAGACCTCATAAACATCTTTCTGGTTGATTTGAAGAAATTGTCACATGGCGGTTATCCCACAAGGTTGTACTATATATAAAGAAAGTAGTATACATAATTCACTCGGGTGCTATTATAGTTGCCAGACGTGATTTGTTATATAATATTAGGCTTGAGTCCCGAGTAAGAGCGCCCTTGAGGAGAGTTATTGTTTATATAAAATTGTCCTTTGAATTGAAGAAGCAAATGTTAAAAATAAATTTAATATTTGTTTTGTACATGTAACGGTATCCAAAATAATACTAATTTATGTAGGCATATGTGACATTCATATGATGTGAATTGTATTTATACTCAATAAAAAACCAATTTTTACGGCCCTCATAGTTCAGTGGTTAAGTCGTTTGGCAAACCTAGGTTCCAGGGTTCGTTGGTATTAAAACGCTTGGAGCAGCATTTGGAGTACGTTACCTTGTTTCTGTCATTTCAAATTTGATATGCCTATTAATTCCTACGACGACCTCCCTGGTCTATTTGGTAAGACGATTGTGTTCTTACCCGGAGGTTGCTGGTTTGATTCCCGTTGGAACCAAGATTTTTTTTTAAAGTTCCCGTCCAGTTTCCACTAAATACCTCTTTAACATATTTCTGATTGGTTGGAAGATATTGCCACATGATAATAAGCCCGTCAGGTTGTACTGTATACAATGAAATTGTCATGCAATACATTATCAATAATTTTAAAAAAAATACATTTGTGACCCGCGAGTTTTGTTTTTAATTCCGGTTTCGTATTGGAAAAAGTTCGCCGGAGATTTTTCCAATACAGGCCCCAAAAACGTTGGCCACCCCTGCCCTATAGAAAACCTAATCAAGAATTGCTCGACTGATTCTCCACGTTTCAGAGCACTTGCTGACATTCCGTGATAGATGGATGGACTACGCATAGGATCGATAGTCGGCCTGTAAGGCCTGTGCTGTGCCTTCTTACGTACATTCTTTACGAATCTAATATCCTAAATAATTCTGACGAAATTTCAAATTAATTGCGTGCCTCTATGTAGGCCCAATAAATTACTATTAGTATTATTTTTAACAATACCTTTCATATAGTTTTACGAGGATGAGTTGTTGTTTTCCTCTTCTTTAACAAAATCAAACATTGTTTGTAATGAACGTTGGTAGGAAAATATTAATGCGTAATAAATAATTCGTCAGATGAACCATGTACATAAAATATCAATGCATAGTTAATAACTCGCCAGATGAACTGAAATGAATGAAAAAAACTCGCCAGATGAACCATGTGCGTAAAAGATTAATGCATAGTAAATAACTCGCCGGATGAACCACGTGCATAAAGATTAACGCGTAGGAAATAACTCGTCGCATGAAACCATGTGAATAAAAGATTAAGGCGTAGTACATAACTCGCCCGATGAACCATGTTCATAAAAGGATAAATACATATTTTGATATAATCTATTGGAGTAGTACAGAATGACAACCCATTGTGGTCTTATCACAAATTGTGAACACTAGACACATGCTTATTTTGTTTTATTCGTATTATTTTACATTTGATAGGTTTTAATTAACCCAATTAATTAATTTTAATGAACCCAATTAATTAATTTAATGAACCCAATTACACCAAGTAACATGAAAGAAATGAATTATTAAGCCTAAATATAGCATATTGAGAACAGGAACAACGTTAACATACATAACATATAGTAATGTGTGTCTGTGAAGTGACTCAATTACATCTACAAAGTGTATTAAGGAGTTTAAGCCTTAATTAATCGACCGAGATGTGGAAAATGTCGACAACTCGGTGTATAAATTAAAAAGTGGAAAGGTCCCATTATGCACTACATTCCACCTAAAGCTGAATGTATTATTATAGGAATATATAGGAAGATATACTAATTTTATGGCCGCAGCCACATTCTTCTTATTCTTACACTCTATAATATAAGATATTGTGTTTGCTTTTACATTACATATATTATTTTATTTGATTACAAGCCTTTAAAATGGAATGTCAAGTAGACGAAAGTGAGCATTTTCGACACCTCCTTCTGTTTGCGTTCAATCGAGGGAATGAAGCTGCCAAAGCTGCTCGCGATATTTGCGAAGTGTACGGTGAAGATGCTATGAATTAAAGGACAGCTCATCGATGGTTTTTGCGTTTCAAAGACGGTAATTTCGATCTGAAAGACATGGAGCGTTCCGGACGACCAGTGGACTTCGATGAGGACCGCTTAAACCATATTATTCATGAAGATCCCCTGCTCTGAACGAGCCTGCTTTCTAAACTACTTAAATTGTTATTTTACTATGACGAGAAGTTTGTGAAGATTTAGAAAAACATGGCACGATCAATTGAATCAAATTCTGAAAGAAGGAAGAGTGAAAAACTTTTATAAAAGGATATAATGCATGAAGAGGTGTATCCACGTGGTATAAATTAAAGATGTGTTATTTGGCGATTGAATTATTTGGATATATTTTTTCTCGCTCTGCCTTCCCCAATAGAGACAAGCCGTGATAGAAAGACGAAATATAAAGAAACCTTTATGTATCTTCCGATATATGATAGTAATACATTCGGCTTTAGGTGTAGTGTAATGTGGAGTGTTCATAAATGAGTTAAGAATTAATATTCGATATTGAGGAATGAAATAAAAATGATCTTAACACATTGTGTACTTAAAACGACTTCATTGGTCTGGTATACACCTATATAGTTAAACGAGTCCAAAAGAGATTCTGCAACACCTTTTTCGCAAAGACTAAAGGTTTTTACCCATGACTACGAGTATATCTCACATTATTTAATGGTAAGCTTGGATATTACTCCTTAAGCGTTAGAAAAAATCTACGCACCTGTTTATATCACAAGTATATAGTATTATAAACAAATTGTTAAATTGACAAATAGAAAACTCTTTGTTCATTGATTTTTTTTTATGTACCCGATAATTATTTAAGCCATAGTGAATTAAAATTACATCGTTGCCGTATTCACGAACCGAACTATTAAAAGCATATCCACTCGCACATCTTGTTGAATGATTTTTCTGATATCGATATCTTCCATATTTCGGTGGATAAATTGAAGATTGAACTCCTTAATAAATTGTGTTGGAATATTTGAGCCACTTCACAGGAAAGCATGAGTAACATTGTTTCTGTTTCTGTTGTCATTATGTTATATTTAAACTTTTAATCATTTTTTTTGTTAACAGATGTAATTGAATTAAACCTGTTTTGAATGTAAAATAACCAAAGAAATGTCAGCTGTTTAAAACACATATATTGTCCAATTTTGGTAATTATTCACAATACCTTTGATTACTTAGTAAAACTATAGTATATTGTATGTCCAAAACAATTTCGGTGTACTACGATAAATTATAAATAGTGTATTACTGACCTAAGCGAACATTCTAAGTGTGCATTTATGATACATACATACCACCACACCTTCTCCCTATCGGGATAGGCAGAAAGAAAAAAGCGTCAGACTTTCGTATCGCAACACACATATTTGTTGATCTTTCTTCAGTCATTCATTGTACGTGCTCAGGCCATCTCAGAGTGGTCATCTTCCGAAATATTTATCAAGTTTAAGATTATATTGACCGAGTCCCACTATTTTTTTTATTATGAATTAATGGGTTTGACTTTGATAAAATATTATTGAAATATAAGTATATTTAGGTAAATGTTGTATGTCTAATCTAAAAAAAAAACATACATTAGATAGTCTCGCATTTTTTAAGTAAAAATTACTTGAAGCAAAAGCAGAATAAAACAGTCAAATTATACAGCAAAATATTTTTTTAAACTTATAAATTCCCTGTTAATGTTATTGAAAGTTAATAAGCTTTTGATTTCCATTCCCCATAATTAATTTTTTTGGACACGCAAAATCAATCATTGATTTTTTGTTTTATAAAACTAAATACTGATTTAGTTTTGTTTAGAATATTTAATGTATGGAGTGAAACGTAGACATCGAAAACGACTGAAAAGAGCCGAAATGCGAACACTTAAAATAATATATGGGGGGCAGTGTATGATAGAATTATATGGTTAGACTGAGTTAATTAAACTTAATTAAGGCTGATATGTTGAGTTGATGAAGATGATGAAAAAGGGTATTCTTAGATGGTTAGGGCACTTGGAACGAATGAAAGAAGATAGGCTGACAAAACAAATATACAGTGCATCTGTGAAAGGAAGACGTGGTAGAGAAAGACAAAGGAAGGTATGGTTGGATCAAGTAAATCATATTTTTTTAAAAGTAAAATTATTTAGGAAGATAAATCGTATGAACTGTATGAGAAGGTGTATTAATGTAGAATACGCGACATATGTAAGTCGAAATACTCGTAAGAACTAGCGTTCTATCCTTTCAGTTTACTCTAGCAGGGAAGTAGCGTGATGGTATATATGTAAACAAACAATTTACTGTATTTAGACTTATCAGTAAATTTTTGTTCCACTAAATACCGATTGATTTAGATTTGTTTGTAATATAATTATCCAACCAATCAGAACATGACAAACATAACATATTATACCTTTAGAAAGTACAGAATTAAATAGAGATTTAAGACTTTAAGACCCGATCACAATCATAACAACCTTTCCCAGTGCCCGGCAAATTTTTTTGAGGAATTCTGATTTTGTGAAGGATTTATTAAAATTGCTATATCTAAGTAAATATAAATAATATTGTATTAAAACTTTTTATGTTTTCTTAATATACTTAAATTTAGTTAAGTATAGTAATTCTACCAACATGATTATTTTTGGAGAGTTAAATCACACTCTTTGCACATGTACCGGGTTTCACTTTTTTTTTGTGACTAGCACATACCTTGCCAATTCTACAAGGTTTTTCTTTTTGTCAGTTGATGGAACACATATAAAACACATATTTAGATATGCTCTCGAACAACCTGTTTTGAAGATCCTGCAAATTCTTTATTCTCATTGAACCTGGAGATTGTAGACGGTCTCCAGATTCATATGTTAAAATCTTCAAGATCTGACAATTCACTGCACACTGGATGACGCGACATCAGAATCTCCATAATAAATCAATGCATATATATATATATATATATATATATATATATATATATATATATATATATATATATATATATATATATATATATATATATATATATATATATATATATATATATATATATATATATATATATATATATATATATATATATATATATATATATATATATTTTTTTTTTTTTTTTTTTTTTTTTTCATTATCTAAGGCATTGTCCATGTTATAAATAAAGAGCATATCGCTTAAAGTTTGCATTGTTTACAAACATATTTGCTAGATGCCAGT
Organism: Odontocerum albicorne; assembly: GCA_949825065.1. Taxonomy (NCBI): domain Eukaryota; kingdom Metazoa; phylum Arthropoda; class Insecta; order Trichoptera; family Odontoceridae; genus Odontocerum; species Odontocerum albicorne. The sequence continues at coordinate 19,599,727 of OX463852.1, read as the reverse complement.
CATCATTGTCTCTGACAACTCCTTTTCATCCATTCATGCATCCATCCACGGCTCGAAGGGCAGTTGTTAAGGGAAGTCCAGAGTCATCTCTCAATTGGTTAGTCCAATGTATTGGGATTCTTCCTCTTGTGTGTCATCCTTCCACGCCTCCAGTAACCACAAACCTCTCCGAACTGTCAACTTAGCCACGAGCAATGTGTCCAAAAAATCTGAAGACTCGTCGAAGACATATTTTCGACAATCTGAATTCTTCGAGAATGGAGGCGTTAGTTCGCCTTGCTGTCCATGGAATTCGTAACATCCTTCTTCACAGCCGCATTTTAAATGCACCTATTCGACGTTTCTCACTTGCTCTTAGAGTCCAGTAATGTGTACTTTTTTGGAAAAGATATCGATGACAAGAAAACACGGGGC
>OX463852.1:18193220-18370745 GCA_949825065.1 Odontocerum albicorne | reverse complement strand
TTTTTTAGCAATTTATTCAAAATAACCAAACTTTCTTCTTAATAGATAATATGATATTTAGTATCGATGACAGTATTGAAAGCATAGTAGAAAAGTAATATTTAAGTAACAGATATTAAAATAAAGATAAATCTCAAGGAAAACATGGATAATATTATAAATTATACATAAAATTAAGGACTTACTATATGAAGAATTTGGTGTCAAGTTGGGTAAAGTGACCCGATGTATGTATTGGGAATGTTTCTTTTGTCCTCCATCTACAAAGAGGGTGGAATAGCCTTTAGCCGAAAGAATGAAGCCATTGATTCCGTATTCAACGATAGACTCGGGTGTAGGGTTGAATGTTGACCATGTTACCACAATGTCTTGAACGTTTTCTTGAAACACCACATGAAAGAAAAACATAAATATTAATTATAAAACTCATGACGTTTATTGATTTTATATCAAATCCATCCCTTGCTAATTCTACAGAATAATTTATGGAAAAAATACATACTCATATTACAATAATAAATTATTTATATGAACAGAGGCGGGTTTTTTCAGTATTTGAATATTAGATAATTCTATGAGTGGCTGGCAGAGTGCTGCACATAGTTTCTCAAAGAACTCGCTACATTTTGACTTGCATATAAATGCCTCATAGATAATATATGGAAAAATAAGTACATGGCAACAAAAAGTAAAGTGAGAACCCATAAATCATGTGCTAGACCTATAATGACATATGCTATTAAAATTAGAGCTGATACCAAACAAAAATACTTTCCTTAGAACATCAGAAATGTAAAAATAAGATGAAGAAGAAAAGCACTCTGAGATGGTTTGGACACGTAGAAGAAAGAATGAAGAAAGATTAACAAAACAAATATACAGTGCATATGTAAGTGGGAGGTGTGGTAGAGGAAAACCAAGGAAAATATGGTTGGATCAAATGAATGATATTTTGAAAGAAAGAAATGTAAAAAGTAAGCTAAATCAAAAGAGCTGTATGAGACCTGTATGGATTTGGAAGATGCGAAATATGTCTATCATAATAGTTAAGTCTGGCGCTCTGTCCTCTCTGCTTACCCCAGAAAGGAAACGGTGTGATGGTATGTATGTATCTATAACTATATGGGACTCCTCAGCCTGTATTCTAAAGATGGGATCAGCTATTTAATCCCTGCATCCTGTCTAATTTGCTATAGGGCTTTGAAACTTTTCATATTATCAAAACCCAAGAGATTCACAAACTTGAACTAATGTCGGAGGACATAGATTATCAGGATATGGATGCTGGGTGGAGATGTTTTGTAGCATTTTTATTTTATTGATGGAATGAAGAGCGTATTTAGTTTAAGTGAATTTTAATATCTAAGGCCCCCGTTACACGCTCAATCTGGATCGCAATCCGTGATCGCAATCAATGATCGCGGTCAAGATTGACCGTGTAATGAGCGGATTGATGGATTGATCAATCGGATCGCAAAATATCTGGATATTTTGAAATCACGCTTGCGATCCGCTGCTCGCGATCGGGATTGTTCGTGTGAGGTCGTGTAAGATCGCGTCAGTCGACGTTTACACACCGATAGAGATGGACGTATGCTCTCTATCGGGAATTTTAAAGAAAATAAAGCCGCAATCGGCTGAATTGACGATAAATAAATAAATAAACAAGTTGACGTGAGAAAAAAAAATGTCTGAGATCGAATTATAGGAGAAAATTTAAAAAAAATACAAATTCAAGCTTCACTGATAGATGCAGGAGACATGATAGAAAATTTAAGGTCTTCAATATTTCTGCCTGTAGCAAGATAACGCAATGTTACTGCTAATTTTTCTTCAGGTGTTTTACTTTTTCTCATACAAGTATCTTGTTTAGATATGTATGAGGTTATCATTTCTAACAACTCATCAAAACATTTTCCACTCATCCTGAAGTAATTTTTATAGTCATCTTTTTTAGCAGTTAATCGTATTTATTTTAGTAGATTTAAATGGGTATACAATTATCTCATTCGTAGCCACTGTTTAACCCAACGTTTCCTTCGAACTCGCTTTTACAAAGTTACGGCCAGAACTAGGGCTACAACAGCTTATATTTTTTTATTTTTACGTCCATTTTGAGTTGAGAAAGATGTTGCCGCTGCGGCTGCGGGGTGTGGACTGATGGAAATCGGATTGATCGTGTAATGTAGTCGCGCGATCCGTCAATCCGAGATCGTCGATTTGGATCGCGGATTGCGATCCAGATTGAGCGTGTAACGGCGGCCTTAGGATGAAATATTCTATAATAAATATGAACAAACGGAAATGTTCATGGATTATATGATCATTACAAAGTGTCAAATTCTTCATCATTCAATCAGGAATATGAGAATGCCAAAAAACACCTCCATCCAGGTTCTTCCACAGCCTGGCATTCCACAACGTCCCATGTCAGACTGAGACAGAAAATCCCTATTGTAACACCGGTGAATGCTAAATAAATACACTATATGTTATAACAGCAAAATATATATTATACTAAAATACAAAAATATTACTCAATTGGCTAAAATTGTTGCATGCATTATTGGAACATAATTATTTGTCAGTTTGTTTTCCAAGATTTTAAATATAATGTGCACCGATGTACACCTACTAAAAATTTCCTTTCTTAAATGCTGGAACTTATTTTTTCTTATATCCATTTTTTCTTATATCCATTTTTCTTATATTTTTTCTTATATCCATTTTTTCTTATATCCCTTGAGAAGAATTTGGTCTCATTTTAGCTAGGCTACCAGCACTAATTACATTTTAAGCAACTGATAGTTAATGTGTTAAGAGTAATTATAAAATAATCGTTTCAACATTTGAATTACTGAATGAGTAGCATGCTACTTTAGATTGTAAAGTAGCTGTAACATCGCTACTCTTTCAATGAAGTTTTAACACTGTATAACGTAGACATATGCACTCACTAGAAGATTAAAGAAACTACATCTTACAGTATGACTGATGAGCTTTCTAACACAAATCTGAGAGCAGTATATGAGAGAGGATAAAGCAGATAAAATAGGGTTTGAATGTTAGTCAATAGTCTAATCTTCAAGGAACTGATTTTTATCATTCTGGTAGCTTTTAGTGAGTTTGATAATGCAATCCACATTTAATAATAGTCAAGAATCTGTCATTTATGGTATATCTCAATTCTGGTACTGAAGGAAGCGAAATAAATGCTGTAGAAATGCATGTACTGAAAAAAATACATGGGGTGGCAATGTATGACAGAATACGGAATTAATGTGTATTAAAGAAGACCACTCTGAGATGGTTTGGGCATGTAGAAAGAATGAATATACAGTGCAACTGTGAGTCAAAAGTGTAGTAGAGGAAGACTGTATGGTATGATTGGATCAAGGGAATGATACTTCGAATGAAGGAAATGTAAAAAAATCATGGGAGTTGCATGAAAAGGTGTATGGATGTAGAGGAGGCTAAAGATGTGTGTTGTGATAGGAATGTCTGGCACTCACTCCTCTCTGCCTACCCCGTTAGGGAGACGGCGTGATGGTATGTATACCTCAATTTTATTACAAATAAATACAGTTTGTATTTTCGTATCTCAGAATTAATTATTTAAAAATTAGTTGCCACCTATAATTAATGTATGAAGCATTTTATGTGATGTTTATTACAAAACAATGTTTCAGAATACATATTGTATACATTGATTTATAGCGCAAGTGAATGTCTAAACAGTTTTCGATTTTTTGAGTGGCCATTGTGAATTAATCGATAAAATATTAAAACTGTAAAAAATAAAACTAAATGTGGAAAGTGGCAATAGGGTAAACTTGAGGAAGAAACCCATTTATTTTAACAAAAGCACGAAATAATCCCGTTATATTATAAACAAAGGAAACTTTCGACAAGAAACATTCAAGGGAGAAAAACGGTCTAATATGTTAGGAATCGATGCAGAGGTGAGAAAATAAAATTGAAAAACAATAAACATGCGTAATAAAAAGCAGATAAGCTAATTATTAAATGTAATCTTACCACCAAATGCTAGATGAATCTGTTCTGGTTGATACGACAAATAACAATTCACCGATTTCAATACTAGTATAAATGTCAATAATTTTGATAGAGCCATTTTATTATTATATCGCGAACAGCGTCATTAAAATGTCAACGTTATTGAAGAATGTTTTTGAAAACTGAAATGAAAAGCTTTTTTGCGATGGAATTTATGTATCTCTGCCCATGTTTCACTGGCCCGATTCAACTGCGACAGAACTAGACAGAACAAAGAACTTTTCCACTGACATCAAAATGCGCCCCCCCACTTTTTCTCTCAGCTGACATCTGTCAGAATCGAACGGAAATTTAGGATGGCGCTCGATTCAAGCCTGTTTAGATTGTTGTTATGTACATATAAATTCAACTATAATGTAGTAATTGCTTTTTTAACAGTGAATTTGTTCACCTAAATCTAAATTTAAAATATTTATAATAACTGAAAATTCACGTTTGAATAGAAAGTTGTGTGCCTAGAATTACGTTTTTCATTAAAATTATATTGCATGTTGATAAAATATGTTAAAAAATCTTTAAGGTTTCGAGAGAAAAAAAACGACAAAAACTGATCGACAAGCAATCAAGACAGAAATGGGTCTCATTTATTTTTTGCCATAGCAAAAAAGTGGGGTTTTGTCCATTAAAATGATATTGGGTTAAGGAAAGCTTAATAGAGGAATGGTTAATACTATTCCTCCCTTCTCTTTTATATTTTCATACTCGGCAAAACTTCGCTCGGAACCAAACTCAAAATTAATATAAACTTGCTTAAAACCAAACGACTTTTGTTTATAGACTATGATATATTAAAAGATTTTAACTCATGTGTTCTTTACTTAAATTTAGACCTTGCGGCAGATCATTAAGTTGCCAACTGTGATTCAATTATGACCATTCGTATAATGTCAGATCGTTATGTTGCCAACTGAGATTCAATATTAGAATCTAATTGGTTATATATTATATTTGTCTTGATAGAATTGCGTTACAGAAAATCTCTCAGAAATTCAGTTGTCAGCTGGGCAACACCGATTGTCATAATTACTATCCGAGTCAGGATCACCGATAATCTAAAATCAGGACTGGTTGACTTTTTCATTTGAGCTTTGAAGATTTTTCCTGTCAGGTAGTTGATTTTTGTTTTCATAGAAGCACCGTCTGTCTTTTACCTGGATGGTGTTATTGTTAAAACACGAAGAAGTTATTAAGTGTGATAGGAAAGGATTTTTGACGTTGGGATGAGTTTGTTTTTCCCGCAGAGAGGACTCACCGCCATTCCAAAGGCAGACGTGAACTCTTTCCGTAATGGGAGAAAAATACGAACTTGGCGATAATGATCACATTCCCATGCCATAGGAGTGGTGGGGTGCCTATCATTGGGACAGGGTGGCATTTTCACAGGAGCTTTAAACATCCTATTTTTTCGTGTTGGGTGGTTAATTTTTGTTGTCTGTATCTTCTAATTGGGTGGTGTAATTGGTGAAGCAAGAAAAGCTATCTGGTGCGATGGGCAAAGGTTTTTATAAGTTGCGTCGAGAGGTTTTTTTCCCGCCAAGAAGGCTCGTCACCATTCAACAGAAAGAAATAAATTCTCCGCAATGAGAGAAACGTATGTACCTGGCAATAATAATTATATTTCCATGCCATAAATTGTTAAATTATAACAAAAAAAAAATATGTACTGTCAAAATTAAATTTGACAGATATTACACGTGTGTTAATAAACTTTTAAGTTGAGATGAAAAATATAATGAATAAATAAACAATTTAACAGCTACGCTTTTATAGCAGTAAATTACTTTTAGTTCAATATTTTTATTCGGCGTAGGACCTATAAAGAAAATATACAATGAACGGGTTATCGTTAAGAGTATCCGGCGGTAATTTTGATAAAAAGAAAAATGATACAAAATTTTGCCTATTTAATCTTTCAAATACGCAAAAATCTCGATTTAGTAAGTTTTTAGTACAATTTTGTTTTGATTTTTTATATTTGGCTATTAATTACTAATAAAATCAAATTAAAATGCATAAAGAACAAAATTGGGTCTTTCACAACTATAATTAATTATGAGGGCTTGTAAATTTATATAGATTCACGTGTGAAGCAACTACAGAGGTTGTATACAAATGTCAATTGGTAACGTATGCGAATTACCGTACACAGGTGACATGATAGTGTTGGCGGAGAGAAGATGAATTGCAGAGTTTGATAGGTAAATAGTATGAGAGATGTGAAGAAAAAGATCTAAAAGTGAATGATGCAAAATCCAAAGTAATAGTGATAGAAAAATGTGAAAGGAAAATTTAATGTGAATGGATGAATAATGAAAGATCGGAGCAAGTTGAGGAATTCTGCTATTTGAGTAGTTTCTTCTCAGATGATGAAAGAATTAAGAGGAATATCGAACGTCATGCAACAATAGGAAACAAAGTCAATGGGGCACTAAAACATATATCAGGTCTGTAAATATGAAACCAGATTTTTTTTATACAAAATACACATTTATTGTATGAAGATGGTAAAAAATATTGTATTCAAAGTATTGCCCATCGCTAGCTACACATTTTTTCCCATCTCTCTGGCAATTTGTGGATGCCACGCCAAAAAACCTCTTGCTCTTTTGAGGCAAACCAATCATCGAGCGATTTTTGTACATTTTCGTAATCAGTGAAGCGCTGCTCAGCAAGTGCGTGTCCCATCGATGCAAATAAGTAGTAATCGGATGGAGCCAAGTCTGGTGTGTAAGCCGCATGCGAAAGTATTTGCCAACTAAATGCCTCAATCGTTTCCTTGACCGGTTTTGCTGTGTGCGATGGTGCATTATCATGAAGCAAAATCACTTTGTGTTGCCTCTTTTGATATTCTGGTCTTTTTTCACGCAATGCTTGGCTCAAATCCATCATTTGTTGTCGGTAGCGTTCAGTATTAACGATTTTGCCAGGTTTTTGCAGCTCATAATAGATAACACCCACCAAAAACAGAGCATTGTCTTCCGTCCATAGCGATTTGGCCTTGCAGTCGATGTCGCTGGTTTGCTTGGAGTTACCCATGATCTTTTACATTTATGATTCTCAAAATATATCCATTTTTCACCGCCAGTCACAATTTGATGGAGAAATGATTTTCTTTTATACCTGGCGAGCAGCATTTCGCAAGTTGTTTTTCGGTTTTCCTGCTGTCTTTCATTCAGTTCATGTGGAACCCATTTTCCCACCTTCTGGATCTTTCCCATGGCTTTCAAACGTATGGAGATGACTTCTCGTGTCACATTTAATTGATCCGCGAGTTGTTGTTGCGTTTGAGCTTCATCCTTATCCAACAATGCTTGCAATTCGGCATCTTCAAACTATCTCGGTGGTCTTCCACGTTCTTCGTTTCTCACGTCAAAATCGCCACTTTTGAATTTTTTAAACCACTCAAAGCACTGTGATTTACCAAGAGCATGCTCACCGTAAGCTTCGACAAGCATTCGATGCGATTCTGCAGCAGTTTTCTTCAAATGGTAACAGAAAATCAATGCTGTCGGCGAATCATAGTTTTCAAGCACAAAAACAGACATGTTCAATGCATATGTAGTTGTGTTAAACTTGGATTGTTGTGAGTTAAAAGTTTTTGACAAATGTAAACACAAGAAAAGGGCGCCAATGACGCAGCTTGACAGTCACTACATTGACAACTAGAGCCATCTATGAGCAAATTCCGGTTTCATATTTACAGGGAAACATTTATTTGGCTCCTTTTATCTGTGTTTTATTGAACAGCATCTGAAGATTCCAGGATTGCTTTGCAACTCAAATCTAAAACTTAACTTTCTTCATAATCTTTAAAGGACCATAATCAGGACTAAATTCACACGTGATTATGGCCTATACTTGTTCTGACTTTCAGGTCAGTTAACAAAAGAAGGCAGTTTTCTTGAAATATATTCTTGAACAGTTTTCTTGAAATATATTCTTGAACCTAGATAAAACTTGAAATGCCTATAATCAGATATTTGGAAATGCCTATAGTCAGATATTTGATATATTTTTCTCCGCTTGTACAGAGAAATTTGTTACCACCTAAGTAAGCATTTACTTTAATTCCCTGAAAAAATCTCTATATTTCATCATACTCTTCAATTGCTACCCTCTCAGAGAATTTTTATTGGTCATTTGAAAAACATCTTAAAACGGTTGCACTGTACTAAATAGTACTAAGAAATTAAATATCAGATAGTAAATCATTATTATATCAATAGAACATATATGATTGCTTAAATGGCTGCTTTATCATAGATGACATGTGTATATCTTAGAACATACTTTAGCTTGTTGCTCATCATGTAATTTTGGTTCCAACATTAGGATATACAGGTGAAACTTGGATGGTACAAAGAAGTGATGAAAATAAAATAAATGTGGTAGAAATTATAACGTTGCACAGAATTTGTGGAAAAACAATAGAAGACAGAATAGGGAATGAGGACATTAAAAAAAATTCAACCACATATAAAAGATTCAGTCACATATAAAAGATCTATAAAAGAGTAACACAACAAAATGAATCAAATTCTGAAAGAGAAAAGAGTCTGTAACAGCTTTTATTATAAGAAAGTATGAATGGCAAAGTGTATGGACATGGCAGAAATGTAAAATATTGCCAGGATAGACTGAAATAAAAACCTGTCCCTCTCTCTCTCTTTTGGTCAAATCAAACCTGCAACCTCCGGGTTGGGAGACAAGCGTCTTACCAACTAGGCCACGGAGGTCATCGTAGAAATGAGCATTGAGATGGTTCGACTACATAGAAAAAATGAATGATGGAAGCTTGACTAAAATAATCTAGGTAAGTATGTTAGTATAGAAGGTACGAGAAGTTTGGAAAGACCTGAAAAAATGTGACATGACCAAATGAATTTATTTCTGAAGGAGGGAAAAGTAAAAAGCCTTTATAAAAGGAAAGTATACATGACGAAGTATATAGATGAGACACATGTGAAAGATGTGTACCAGGATAGAATACAGTGAAAATCTGTTCTGTCTGCCGATCCAATAAGGACATAACATAATGGTGGTGGTGATGATGATGTTGGGAATATATTTCCAAAAATCAGAATTCATCTACATGCTTTAATCTTTCATTGTTCATCCATATATCGCATTTTCATTTATTTTCTTGAGTTTAAAATTCTATTTTACAATTTCAACTATTTCTATAGGTTACCTAGAGAATATAAATGAATTCATGGATGCGCTTAGTATCAATAAGCAGCTGGAATATATTCGAAATATAGCTAAAATCCTGGATACAAATGATAATGAACAATCCATTCACAATGTAATCGAGTTTCTTGTAATGTTGTTTCTGGAAGCCCCAATAAAGCATCCTATGAAGAACACTTCATCAAGGTAAGTTTATGGATTCAATTAACTTTTTTAAGTGTGCCAAGATTAATTTTTAAGTGTGCCGAGATTATGAAAATTAACTATTTGTCTAAAAATTGTACAGTATGAAAAAGTATATAATATACCATAGAATATAAAAGAATATGTAATATAACATAATGGGACTCTGAAAGTCTGTTTTTTGGAGAAAAAATTTGCTCTACTACTTTTTTATCAATTGATTCAAAATGTTTTTTCCTAGGTCATCGGAATGTCTTTCTTATAGAATATGCATTCATTATATTGTTTTCAATAATACCAAATTTTCTGGCAGCCACATAGTTATTTGTAGCTTCTGCAGCACTCACTACCATAACCTTGAAATCTGAATTGTAGCTCCTGCAAATTCCTTGATTGATTTGATTTTTTTGAGCTCCTCGCATTTTAATATGGTTACTCCTCATAATTTTAAGAGACTAAGAATAAGAAAAACATGTCACAAAAAATAAGATAAAAAACAAATATCAGAAACTAGTAGTACGCTGACCATTTTGCATCCCTTATGTATAGCCCATCGCACATCGATCTGACCGCTTATGTTGTCACCCTTCACTAGCTCTATGCTTGCCAAGCAGTCATTGCTCCCAGGGGTCGTCCGATCATAATGTTGCGATAATGCGAGGACCATACAAAGGGACATTTTATTACAATGCAACAATATTAGAAGCAATGATTTTACAACAATGTTTACAGTCAATACAATAAAGATAATAACTAATCTATGTGATGCATACATCTGATAACACCTATATAAAGTTTTTTTTTTAAATGTTATGTTTTTACAACATAAAGAATGTACTTGCAATGCTATAATTTACTCCTCCAATATTCATAAAATAAAGAATTTATCATTGTTTATAAAAAAAAAAATTATCAATTTATTTTAGTAAATAAAAAACTATTCTAATGTTTAATTTAACTCTACAGCTCCGTTTTGCTTGCAAGCGGGGTTGTAATTTCATATAGATCCCTGCATTAAATGGAAATAATTTATGAAAACAGATGGTAGTATAAAATTTCAAGGATCACAGTACAAAAAAACATAACAGTGATCTCCGATTCCCGCAGTTGCCACACAGTTGTTACTTAATTGAAATTACGGTCTGTGCTTTCTATGAGTGGTGTACTCTTGACTTAAATTCAAGTCTCCTGCATGTAAAGTGTCAAAAAAATATCTATGGAAGCGTAAAAACAAAATAAATACTTGGAGTTGACACTAATGTATAACATACTCCTTCATATATAGGAGTTCATGACCATTATTCAATAAGAAGAAGAAGAATACTTGGAATTGTTTATTTAAAAAACAATCTTCTTCCAGTGTTTTATTGTAACCATCGACAAGAGGAAAAATTTTATTAAAAAAAAACAATTTTATAATTTCATAAATAAAATACTTTGAGCACTTTGTGTTTTAATATTAAACAAAACATTTTATTAACTGCTTGATTTTATTTTTCAGGATACTAATCTCAAAAAATAATTTCCGGAAACAAATTGAAAATATTATATCTAAAGAAATTTCACTAAAAATATCAAATATGGATGATAATGACAATTACAATGCTTTGAATGACCTGTGTAATATTTTAAATAGTTGCTTTGAGAACTTCCCCCCTGGAATTGGGGCCATTCAAATTTCTCTAAAGAATGTATTGATGTTTTTAAATAATACTTTAAAAGTGTATGTTTCCATTGTACGGTAAGTATTAATACATTTGTTTTCTTCTTAGTGTCATCTCCTACTTCAAGGTTAGCGATGATCATAGCAATTTTCACTTTGAAACCTGCAACTCTGAACAGAGCAATTGTGTTTTTTCTGTGACACCCGCAAAGGTTTTTAACCCGAAAAATTATTTTATTGCCAAGTCTGCATCTGTCCTCTTTCCTTACATTATCAGCTGATGAATTTGATATTTTTTTGTCTCATAATATGGACAAAGTATTCAAGATTTTTTTTATGGTTAGCATTAATACAGCTTCCTTCTTTAATTGGCTCAAAATATCTGCATTTGTTACTTTGTCTACTTATGAAATACACAGCATGCGTCGATAGGTCTACGTTTCAAATTGCCTCTAATTTCTTGTGATGTACTTTTGTTCAAGTCCAGCTCTCTAGACCATATTAAATGACGAGGTAAATATAAGAACAAAACATATGTATACACAAATCCTAACTGAGGTTTCTGTTCCACAGTAACTTTATTTTTTTTTTAAATAGATCAAATTTTAACCTGTTGATTTCAAGGGTGCCGTAAAACTATTTTATTGTAAAACTCTCAAGCAGTGACATGTCATGGTTAGTCTACCACTAACATAATGAATGGTTATGTAACCTGTTTTATCCATAAACCTAGCAGATCAAATCATTTCTTTTAACAACTGAAAATGGAAAAATTAGGAAATAATCTAAATCAAATTTATTCCATAAATATAATATGTATAAAAATATTTTTAAATAAAAAAAATTACAAGTATTTTTTATCAATATTGCTTTAAATTGCTAGTAATGTCTATAAAAAAACTAAGAGTGACTTATTCTTTATAAAATATTAATTTATACAGGCATTTTATATATCTTAATTAACTGTACTGCTTCAATCAAGAATTGAGATTTATAAATTTCAATTAATTGATCAAACTTTTGAAATGAGTCTTCAATTGGTTTGCAATATAAGGAAAAGAAATCGTAAAGCGATAAATATCCGTATTTACATTCATTTTTAATATATTAGGTGTACAAATAAGTTTCCGCCGTTTTTTATAAAAAAATGGGCATTTATTGTGAAAGAACGGAACCTCATGTTTTATTCGAAGTAGTGCCCATCGCTTGCCACTACTTTTCCCCATCTTTCTGTCAGCATACGAATACCGCGTCAGTCATCATCATCATCTTTTGAGGCTATCCACGAATCGACTCAATTTTTGGTATCTTCATATGATGTGAAGTGCTGCTCAGACAGGCCATGCGTCATCGATCAAAACAAGTGGTAATCAGAAGGAGCAATGTCTGGTGAATACAGCGGGTGGGGTAAAACTTCTCAATTGAGTGTTTCCAAATAGGTTTTGACCGGTGCCGCAACATGTGGACTAGCATTATCATGCAGGAGAATAATTTTGTCGTGTCTGGCGTAGTAGTGGGCGCGCTTTTCCTCGAGTGCTCGACTCAATCTCATCAATTATGTTCGGTAGACAGCCCCAGCAATGGTTTCATTCGGTTTGAGCAACTCATAATACACGACACCAAGCTGATCCCACCAAATACACAACAAGAGTTTTTTTCCATGAATATTTGGCTTAGCCGTAGATGTTGAAGCATGACCAGGGGATCCCCATGATTTCTTCCTTTTTGGATTATCATAATGGATGCATTTTTCATCACCAGTGACTATATGGTGCAGAAAACCCTTTCGTTTATGCCTGGCAAGCAGCATTTCACATGTGGAAAATTGGCATTCAAAGTTTCTCCGTGTCAGTTCATATGAATCCCAATTTCTTTGTTTTTGAATCATTCCCAATGATTTCAACCCATGTGAAATTGCTTGTTGAGTCACTCCTAATGTAAGTGCAAGTTCTTCTTGCGTTTGGCACGAATCTTGATCCAATAATACTTCCAATTCCGCGTCTTCGTACACTTTCGGCCTTCCGCTACGTTCTTTGTCTTCGATGTCAAATTCACCATTCTTAAACTTTTGAAACCACTCACGACAACTTCTCTCACTTAAGGCAGCCTCACCATATGCTTCTACAAGCAATCGATGCGCCTCAGCTGCAGATTTCTTCAAATTGAAGAAGTAAATCAAAAGTTCCCGCAAATGACGCTTATTCGGCTCAAAACTTGACATTTTCGAACACAAAAAAATATGTTATACTGATAAAAATTCACTAATATTTCAAGATCATGTTGTTGACAGATGTCCAACCTTACGATAATGACATTTTACATCTGACAATTTTAACCATAACTTACTGGTGGCGCCAACTTTTGTCAAACGGCGGTGACTTATTTGTACACCCAATAGCTTCCTTAATTTGAAATATTTTATGCTGTCAAACAAAAATATTCTAATTTTTCAGAAATGATTGTGTAAAATTATCACCGACTGGAAAGATGGAGCTTTACTCATACATCCACAACACTAATCGCCTGCTTATTTCTATTCTACAAAAATGTGATGTGGATCTCTTATCATCAGAAAACATAGAAGACTGGACCAGTTTTTGCACATCGTGTATTTTTCTCCTTAGGCATGAGGATCTACCAATGGACACCAAAGGATTGTGTTCGATGATTTTAATCATTATCCTTAGAATAAGATTTGGCTCTGATGCATGGATATTCGTAAGTTAATTTATTTTTAAGTATTAATCTACATAAAACACTTTTCTATTTAAAGTTTGTATGAATTGTTAAAACTACAGTGAAAAACATAATGTTTTTCTAAAGCTACTCTCTACTTGTAATATGTTTCTTAACAATAGTGGATCCTGGTCTACCCTGACTTGTGATGCTTCGACTTAGCATACACGACATAGCTTCACTTTTACGACACTTTTCATTTGCCACATGACTTGACACCTACTTCACATATCGGAAAACTTTTGCGACATCAGACTATTATCTATCTAGTGATAAGTGTGATTTAAAAATATGTTTTGTTTATAGTACTAATGTCAAATATCTAAAAATTTGCTTATTTATTATTTAGTGTACATAGTACATCTGACGAGCTTATTGCTTTACAACAGATTCTTCCAACCAGCCAGCATAAAGTTAGTCTAATCCTTGATAGATTTATGAAAAAATATTTATATAAATTCAAGGTAATTTGTTTTATTAATGTCTAAACAATAATCGTAGGAAGGAAGGGAACCAAAGAAAAATTAGGATATTCTGAATAATGCAATATTTTTTCAGTTGTCTCTTGAAGATGATAAAGGATAGTGCACACCTGATAACTCTTAGAAGTTTATTCCACAGTCACATTGAGTGTGCCGTAAATGAAAATTTGAGGTGTGATGTGTTGTTATGCAACGGAATCTATCGTCATCCCTAGCAAATATAATGTCCATGCTTAGCACCATCTATGGAGCGTTGGGATTGCTTTACTTATAATTCATTCAAATACCAATTGTCAAAGAGTTAACACCTCGCTGAGTAAAAAGTTAACTTTTTTAGTTTTTATTTAAAGAAATATATCAATAAATATGTTTCCTATATTTTTGTGGTTTGAGATATGCTATATTTTTGCCTGCATATGTTGATTGCAATGCACAGATAATTGGAAAAAAATGCAATGCTTCAAGTTACGAGAGTGGTCTGGAACCTGACATGGTGCAATAGCAAACTATGCCTATATTTTAGTCCTCACCTCAAGATGAACATTACAATTTTTTAAAGAAAATGTTACCAGAATCTGGCCAACCTTTAATAATTTCTATTCCCAAATATCATACATTTTTATTGTTTCAGGTTTTGCAAATTATCTATGGCCTGAATGATCACAGTGATCATCTGCTGAATGAAGAAATAAAGTGTTTAAAATCTGAAACTGAGAAATTGAGTATTTGCAGTTCAATAATTAATGTAGTTCAAGTAGACGATCTGTGCTTAGAACTTGACGAAGGGATCTCAGCATTAAACTTTCTTTGTGCCAAACTCAAAAAATTGGGTGAAGAGTAAGATTTTATTAATTATTTAATTTTTGTTCCTAGTGCATTTAGCACATGGTATTTTATGAAAACTCTCCTAGGGTCAGGTGCTGCATAACTGAATCTAGGGTCAAGTGCTAAATAATCTAATTAACAATAAACTATGATTTGCTTCGGCCCAGAATTCCATCAATCTATTAAAAACAATACTTTTCGTGAAATGTTCATGTATTAAAAATTGTTAAAAAAGCATACAAAAATACCTCAAGATTTGAAATTCTTGAAAGAATTAACTTAATTTCTTTTTAGTTGCATGCATGCTTAGTTAGTAATAAATCTTCAATTTAAACCCTGCCTTCTCCCAAGAGTTGAGCACCACTGACTAAAAGTTGATAGAATCTAAATTTGATTATTTTGAGCATATTTGTTAAAATTTATTAAGATCAGTTCACGAGCTGAGGAGCTATTATTGTAACTAAAAAGTTGGCCCCCAAAAAGGTCCAGTGTCAGTGAAATAAATTGACAACACATATAACTACATTGGTACATGAAGACGTATCTATCAATTTCATCTCAATCAGATGCTTAGTTCAAAAGCAATTTCCAAAAAATATTTCACCTACCAAAGACCAGGTTTATAAAATTTATATTGGAACATTTTTGGCAAAAACCTTGTCACCCTTGAAGAAATTACTATATTAATAGATTAAAAATAGGAAGATTGATCGAAACCAACATCCAAATAAACCAAAATCTAAGCAAACATAGACCACATTTGTTTGATTTATGTCCTCTTTTTGTCCAAGTCTTGTGCTGGAATGGAGTAGCTCTTCAGCCTTTAATTCAGTCTATTAATGAATATCTACTTGAAACGGGTATCAATAATTTTAATATTCTGATTATTTTTAGGTTAACAGTGGATGCAACTATTATTCTCAGTGTTGCCAGAACCATGCTCTCAATCTCCAACCTCTTATTTAAAGTTACCTATCTGAATATAACAGTGGAGGCAGCTGGTGTTATTCTGACATTCATTTGGTCACATTTAGACCATTACATTGACAGTGTGAGACACTTGGCCACTCAAACTTTAACAAACATTGTAAAATTATCCGTGACATTGGATTCTAAAGGTAATAATTATTACACGAGTTTATTCTTCTCATGATTATTTCCGGCTTTATATTCAGTGGTAAATTTATTGTCGATTGATTATTGTTTACCCGCAATAAGCTTCCTGTATTATTTTATATAGCACAACTGTGGCCAGTCATGGTTTTCCTCCTTTTGCCTTTATTGAATTCGGCACCCCATTGTATATCATGGTAGCCAAATAGGCATATTGCCTTTCGGCAAAAGATGTTTTAACTTTAGGGATGGGGAACATTTGATCAGTTGCCATACATGTCATGTGTCTCTGCTGAGTTTGCATCTTCCCCTCCTCTCGATGATAATGCCAGAGAATGGATTTGAAATGTAAATTGGCTATGTTCAGGACCCGATACCTGAAAAGCTCCGCTGTTGGATACCGGGCAGGAAGTTTACTAATTATTTTTATAATCAATTTTTGGGAAATTTGCAGTATATGTTTTTGTGTTAAGGTGCACCCCCCCCCCCCCCCCAATCTGATAAGACCGTAAGAAAGTGCCGACTGACATAAGGCGAAGTATATACTTTTAAGAATATTTTCACTGAGCACATTTCAAATCATACGGAATATGTACCCTAGTTTTCTGATTTTTGTGCTCAAAGCGTTAATTTGGACCTCCCAGCGAAGAAACTGATCAATAAAACTCCAAGATACTGTATACTATAAACCCTTTCCAAAAAAACACATCTACAGTCAGCCAAAGGTGAACAAGTGTGCTGTTTTATATATTTATTTGTAGATGGTTGAGTTCTTGTAGAGATGCTAAATGTGATGTATTTAGTTTTTTGGGAATTTAGAGTCAATAAATTTGAGTCCATCCATTCCTTAACTATACGCAATTCAAAATAGTGAAGATGTACTCAAATACGATTCATATATATTAAAAAAGTGTTTAATTGGTGAAAACATTTTTTGTTTACAACTTGTACTAATTTAAGTATACGAGTATACGTATATTTAAAAATTACCTTTATGCATTTTTATTTTAATATTCAAAGGCTTATTTTACGTGTGTTTATTTTGTAACGCATATTTAACCTTTCAACTTTAGTTTATGAACATACACTAATGAAAAAAAATATCAGGGGACAAATACGTAACAGATTGTTGCTACAGGCCTTTTAATATAGTAAAGGTGCACTGATAGATCGGAGCATTAGGCATGTCAGGTTTAACTAATATTTCATAAATTTGATTGAGGTTTTATTTAAATATTGAAAAAAAGACAAGTCAGTTTTTTAAATTAAGGATTCAATTTTTAAATGGTTTTTTACAGTTTGTTAATTTTTTTCTATTACCGAATTAAATTTTACGTCTTCTTAATTTATTTACCGTGAACAATGTAAGTTTAGAATTTAATTGTAAAGGTTGCAGTTTTTCATAAAAAAAAAATTCACCTTACAGTTATTTAATTTAATTTGTGAAAAAAGTTAGATAAATGGATAAAATTTTAATAATTGTTTTCACATATTTTGTAATTAATTGATTAAACTTATTATTTTTTCCAGGGAACTGTAATCTTTCTAAAAATATTTTTTCTTCTGTGATGTCACTACCCAATGATCGTCATTCAAAATATAAGGGTCTGGCAACCCTGAGCTCTGAATATGGTACTTTATTTTTGCTTAATAAATATCCCAATCTTGTTGAAGATTTGTTGGCAGCTCTCAATAATATCACCATACCAACAAATGTAAGTTTACAAATTTACAATCATAATTTATTTGTAGGAACTCCTCTAATAAGATATTTATCTTCCACCTGGGGGTTTCGAGTTTGATCATCAGCATCCTCTCATTTATTTGAGGTCTGAAAGACGAATCGCCTCTCCATCGTGCTCTGTCCAAGATCATCTACAGTCAGGTTTAGATCACTCATATCTTGTTTGATACTATTCTTTCATCGTTTCTTTGGGAAACCTCTTCCTCTATTTCCAAGGACTTTCGTTCCCAATGTGTGCTTTCCTATAGCTTTAGCTAGTTTCCTTTGTACATGTCCATACCACCAATCCAAGCCTCTCTCAATTTCAGCAAGATTGGAACAACTTTGAAGATTCTTCTTACATACTCAATCCTTATTTTGTCTTTAATACTCTCCTGAGATCCATCGCGGCATGCGTATTTCAGTAACATTACCCAGCACTAAGCTCCATATAAGAGTACTGGTCTTATGGTGCTTTTATAGATTTTTCTTTTCAGTTTCAGTCTTTATCGTAACACATCACATGCATGCAACAATTTTAGCCAATTGAGTAATATTTTTGCATTTTAGTATTAATTTTGCTGTTATAACATAACACATCGATCAATAAGTCCCGGGACTAACTACGAAAACAACATTTGTTTGACAAAATTCTTCTTTATTCATCAACATCAACAAATCTGGAGAATACGGTAGTTGCGGAAGCAATTCGAAGTTCAACTCATGCAATTTGGCCATCGTTACCATCGACTTGTGACACGGTGCATTGTCCTGATGAAAGAGAACTTTTTTCTTCTTTATATGGGGCTGTTTTTTTGCAATTTCTGCCTTCAAACGCTCCAATAACGCTATGTAATATTCGCTATTGATGTTTTTTCCCTTTTCAAGGTGATCAATGAATATTATACCATGCGCATCCCAAAATACGGAGGCCATAACCTTCCCGGCCGACTGTTAAGTTTTTGGTCGCTTCGGACGACTTTCACCGGCTGCTCTCCACTCAGCTGACTGCGATTTGATTCCGGAGTTAGTGGTGGATCCAAGTTTCATCCATTGTCACATACCGATGCAAAAACTCCTGTTTATTTCGCGTAAACAGTGCCAAACAGCGCTCTGAATCATCGATACGTTCTTCCATCACATGTACTTCATTTCTTCCATTATAAACTTAATATTTTGTTCACATTAAATATTTAATTATTATATCTGATTATAATTTTGTATTTTTTCCTGTACACTGGTAGATCACAATGTCGCCCTTCAAAAAGTAGCTTACGTGTACAAAAAGGTTGAGTAACCCTGATATAGACCAAATCACTCAAAATTATTATATGAAACCAGTACTGTTCACCTGAGCCATTTTCCCAATATGAGTTTCTAAAAATATAGAGAAGGTACCAATAATATCCAAAAGTTTTCAGACTGAGAATTTAGAGCGTGTATTGACAGATATCACATTAGCCACTCCCACTGCATTATTAAACAATGTTGCAGGTAAAATGTAATACCTCTATCCTCAGTAGTATGTCATGTAACTTGAGTCGAAAGAAGACGTATTGTTTCGTTATATTCTGATATGTCACAAATTGAATATTATGCAGTTATCAAGTTTCATTCTCTCCCACCGCATTATCAAGCAATGTTACAGGTAAAGTTTGATACCTTTATCCTCGGTAGTATGTCATGTCACTAGAGTCGATAAAAGGAATGTTGTTTCGTTATATTCTGATTTGTTAAATATTGAATATCATGCGGTTCTCAAATTTCCTTCAAAAGAAGGGAAAAGCCTGGCAGAAATAAACAGTTAGTTGCTTTCTACAGAGTTTCTTCTCCGTAACAGCCTTGTCTTTAAAGAGACACTTGATAACTGGCGACATTCAATTTTTAACATTTCAGATATAACAAAATGATAAGTCTTCTATCGGCTCTAGTTGACATACCAGTGAAGGGAGAGGTATCAAATATTATTTGTAATATCACCTGACCATGTGGTGCGCGTAGTATCTGTCCATACAGACTAACTTGTCCAGGCCGGAAACTTTTGGACCATAATCATATGTTAATTTTCTTTTCTCTTCATATTCCAGGTGTCAATAGTGTTTGAAATTCTCATGTCACAATATTCAAAAGAAGTTTCAAAAGAGGTACTTTTTGAAACATGGATTGAACCTATTCTTGAGGCTGTTATTGCGTGCAAAAATGAAGAAGACTCCGCCACCACAACTGCTCTCACAACTCTTGAAGACATTTTAGCTAGAGCTGTCAAAATCAATTCTGATATTGTGCCCCTTATGTGAGTAATTAAAAAATTCAATGAATTTAAGCACCTGGGTTCTCACAAGAATTTTCTTTAACACGAAATTACATTTAATTCAGTTTTTTAGGGCAGGGTGCATGTTGCATTGAAGTGCCAGCTACCGTTTAGCAAAAGGGATAACAAAAAATAATACACTTTTAAAACTTGTTTGATCCTTTGGTACTTGTGTTTGGAGAATATGACAATGAATATATCTTCTCTCACCTTTTAATTATATGTATTTTATTAATTGGAAAAATGAACAATTTTCAAAAAAATATTCGGTAGTTAATGATACAAAAAATTATTCGATAGTTAATGATTATCAATACACGTGAATCATACAAATTTTTCACCAACTTAAGCCTAGTAAATTTTAAACTAGTCATTTTAAGCTATGTTAAATTGGCAAATTTTGAACGATGTGTTAATATTTTCAGGATGCCAGCTATAACAAAACAGAATACAAAAAAAGGTGATAAACTATCTGATGACCAATTAAAATGTATTCTGCTGTGTCTTCATGTAGCCAGGAAAATTGGAATATTTGATTCTAAAGAATTATTGAAAAGTTCAAATAGCACGCTTTGGAAAGATATAATCCCTTATGAGTTGTTGGAAAACTCTGTCATCCATCGCTACTCTGAGGTATCGTTATTATGTGAATAAAATGTAGATTTTTATCTATTTGACAAGAGAATTCAATTAATTTCAAAGTATCGTATTTATTTTGTAAATGCAAATAATTTTTCATCCTCGTGAGTGTCAACTTTTTAATGATAATTTAATTATGTTTTTTGGAAATGTTTTCCAATGACGGTCATCAAATCCTTCTTCTGAAATAAACCAATACTATTGCCTCTTTCTGAGAATATTAATTCATATCTGCCTTTCTATTCTTTATAGTATTTGATGATGAAGATGCCACTATCTTAGTGCGTTGTTTTCTACATTTGACAATGTGTTTGATTCTGTAGAATTTTCGAGAAATAGGCATTCATTACTCTGTTAAAAAATATTTTTCCTACTATTGCTTTCAATCCTCATTTTCTTCACATCATATTAATATAAGTCAGTCTTTTTAATAATAAACTTTAATGACAAAGAATAACAGAGAATCTAATTAAATAATATTCTTTTAACAATATTAATTTTAATTGTCAACACACAATTGAAATATATGCTCGTATTTGTTTTCTATATTACATTTTCATTTGAGAAATTCCCTCACCTTCATCCAGTTTAGTTCAAGTGTCACACACAACCGCTCCATCTGGATCTTTTAACTACTGGTCTCTTTCCGATTGGTATTTTCCTTCTGGTCTTCCTACTGGTCTACCTAGCAGTTTTCTACCTACTGATCTTTGGGGCTTGTCTTGAAATTTGAAGTCAATTTTTTTTTTAATTTTTAAAGATAAAAAACTATATTCTTGTTTATTTTTTATGTGTTGCCATTGTAAAAGACTTATTAGATTATTATTATTTTTTTTACTTTTCATTGATGAGTAAATATTTTTTCAGATAAAGATTTTGGCTCTAAGTTTAATTGTGGACTCTCACAAGACTACAGAATGTTTTACACATGAAGAATTCAGTTTATTAATACAATTTTACCATTACAATGTAAATATTCAATCACCAGCAGTGAGGCAAAGGATATTAGCACTGACAAAAAAGGTATTGTTGCTCTTTTTACAATAAACACCAATTACAACCAATTGTACCTTAAAAAATATTATGTTATCGACGTAAAGTTGACTATGTATTTTTTTTTCAGTTATTAAAAAGATGGAAAGATGGTTACGATGTCATATTGCGAAACATTGACACTTTATCAAACAAAATTAAAAAATTTAACGATAATTCCGTGCCCAATGCTCAAAACAATCACGTGTATCAATTGTTGGAGTGTTTATTTTCCTTGAAAAATTATTACATGACTTTTATTAAGGCTTTGTGGAATTTTTGCATTAGTAACATTTTCCAAGGAGCCAATTTTAGCCGAAGAAATATTTCGCTTCAGATTTTAGTCTGGTGTCAAGAAGTAAACCAGTTTCAGATTGATTGGTGAGTCATTTCAATTACACTAATAAAACTAAAATGAATAAATTTTGGAGTAGTTGGGAATAAAATTAGATGAACTTTGAATAACATATTCAGTGGTGCTTAAAATTTCTATAGGTGTTCTTATACACTTTTGGTGAGTGTTCAAAATTCCCACTGCCCTTTTTTGTATATTCTTTAGATGGATTCTAAAACAAGAGATCCAAAGTGGCTTAATGATACTGATAGGGTTTGTAAGGGTATATGACAGTGAATAATACCTGTTCTCACCTTTTTACTATGAAAAATTTAAATATGGGGAAACTTTTTAGAACTTATGTGATTTTAAAATAATTTATTCAACAGTCAGTGCTTTAATCAAACACCGTAGATTAACAGTGAAAATGTATTATTTATGAAAATAATTGATGGTGTGGAAAAATAATCCATATTGCCAGTATTGTAATTTTTCTCCATTAAGGGGACAGTGTTAATTCTTTCTTTGGAATGGCGGGAAACCCTCTCAACAGAAAAACCACAAATTCAAAAACCTTATCTATCGAATCAAAAACTTCTCACCTGTTTTGAATTACACTATCTAGTTAGAAAAGTAAAGTCTAGCTACACAACAAAATTATGTAATAAAAATATTCTGAGTTTTAACAAATCAGATGATCTCCGTGGATCATCCAAATAGTTGATAATACACTTGATTTCCACTTGGGGATTTCAGGTTTGATTCAAAAAAACGGTACGTGTTTGGTTTAAGAGTTTGTCTCATAACTTAATACTTGTACGCTTGATGTAATATTTCCAACACGTACGATGACAAACTGTGAGTGACATGCCTACACCAGTGGTTCTTGATCCGATGATTCAATTATTGCGGCCGAAGATAATATTTTTTGTTCAAGCTCTTTAATATATCAGCTCCCACCAATTCAGATATGAATGCTGTAAATGAATTTAAGATTTTTTCCTGCCTATATATATGAACATGGGAATATGCTTAAATGAGAACATTTTAAGCACGTTCTTCTGTAAATGAATAAACAAGTTTAGATTTTCTCACTGAAAAATGCTGCTTAAATGAAACTAGCTTTTCATTATCATTTTTTCTCTTTTTTTTAAGGAATTGGAAAGATGAACACTTCACATCTCTTCTTAATTATCTGGAAGACAGCTATGAATGTAATAAGCAGTTAGTGGTAGAAATTCTTTCTTCTTATCCAGTACATCAGTCCAATGTAAGAAACATACTTTCATATTCATGTTCACTCCACTTTGTTCCTTAGGGTTGTTGTTGAGATAACCATATTTATTAACAATAAAAGAACAATTTGTATAGTGCCGTTTAGAGAGCAGTATCCTCATGGGTGTTCATTTATCACTTATCAGGGCTGAACTTTTAACAAAATACCTCTTCCTTTATAGGTGATTCAACATTTTAGTTGTTAATATTATATTGGCAAAAATCAAATGTATACTTAAGTTTCCCGTAAAATATGACTTAGAGGTTGTGCTAAGTTGCCTGGTCAGCATGATATCAAAATGTATTTCTTTCTTTAGAATATTGGACAATAAATAAATTTGTTATTCCACTATACATTAATTACTGTTCTACTACCTACTACCTGGAGGATCTCTTCAGGTAGAATGACAGTCTCCATGGTTTAGATGCCTGTCTTCCTACCCAGAGGTTGCGGGTTCAATTCCCATTGGAACCCAAATTTTTAAAAAGAAGTGTTTTTCACTTAAGGTCTCTTTAAAACATTTCTGGTTGGTTTGAAGAAATTGCCACATGGCAATATGTCTGCCAGGTTGTACTATGTATGACAAAAGTGTATTAAAGAAATTGAGATCATCGAGATAGGAGGCAGAAACTTATCTTACAAGTATTTATATTATGTGGAATAATAAAGTCAATTTTTCCTTCTGTGGTAGCTTGTAATATATAGAAATACATGTCTTGGTAATTAATGTAATTAGTGGAAATACAATGTTATTTATTTTCAAATATTCTAATATGGAGTTCCACAAAATTAAAGCTGAAGTTTTTGGTAATACGTTATGATAAAAAACTTATTTTTAATTTGGATAGTTAATTATTGAAAACATTTAGCATTAATATGTATTTTTTCATTTTAGTATGACAAGATCTTTCTAAAAACATTTGAAGAGGCAATGTCTGGTGCTTCTAGTGTGAAACCAACAGATTGTATGTCGTCAGCGTATAAATTTGAGTTTCTCACCAAATTTCCTGACCGTCTATTGGTTTTGCTTGGTGCTCAAATTGTGGAAAAGTGAGTCAATTAATTTATTGCCATCCTATTTCTAAGTAATCAATTTTAAAGCATTTATTCATCTTAAAATTAAAATTAAAGAGCTTTTGGATATGTCCCATATAGGCTGTAAATGAATGACTGCAATTGTAGAGAATGTGATGTCTTTGGACTTGATTTTGAGGTGGTTTTTGAGATTATGAATGCAGTAGAATGCTGATTATCTGTGGTAATTGGGGGACACTCGAACCCGGATAATTGAAAAGCACGATTCATCCAAATAAAGTTTTTATTGAATTAAACATCTTATGAGTTGAAATGCTAGATAAATTATGCTACGCAAGATGAATAAACCAACAAGCTTTCTCAATGTTTGACAGATAGATACAACCGCTAAACGCCGGTATTTCCCAATCTTATCTGTAAGCCCCGGATCCACATATTTTCATGTTGGTGTGAATACAGGAAAATACTGCCAACTTACTAGTGTTAGTCAATTGGCATAATATAAACCATAGATTTCATAACAATTTAGATCTTTGCTTTGTAATTTTCAAAATGTGGACGTTCATTAAAAATTTGAAAAAGAAATGTTTTCGGGATAACTAAAAAACAAAAATTGTACTACAGAGAACCACAGTTAATCCAACTCACGGATAATTGAGGTCCGGTTAATTGGCGCTCTGCTGTAGTTGGAATTATGTATATTATAGCTTAAAATTAAAGTGTGTGTAAGTATGTGAATGCAAAGAATGAATGTTTCAGCTGTGTTTTAATATTTATGAAAAATATATGAATTTTGTGATAAAGGAATGAGACCATTTTGTCACATATTTCGTACCTTGCCTAGTGAAGTGGTTTTCAATACTTTCAAATTTTCGAATTTATGCATTTTATGTACTTATACTCTTCAGTTAACCTTTCCGTTAAAGCTATACACGAAAAAGAAAAATACCTAGGCTTACAATGAATCGAACCTACAGAGCCTTGGTGCCTGAGAAGTAAAATACCCCCCCCCATTCGGATATCCAGAGGAGGGCACCTATCCAAGTGGATCATCGCAAGATGTATTTTGCAAAAAATTCAACTAAGGTAAACATGGTGTTGATCAGGGTTATAACTTTAGGAGGCATTCCGTAAGTGAGGAGCCATGCTATAGGTCTGCGGAGGCTATCATAGGCTTTTTGAAAGTCAATGAATCAGTACGCTATGTAAGTAAAATATATTATTACAATATAATTAATAGACTCTGTATTTTTATTTTAGAAGTCAAATTCAGTATAAGGTTCATTACTATCTCATTAAAAAACTAATGACGCATTTAGAAGTTGAGATGAATGTAGCCAAACAAAACATTCTAATGGCAGCAGCCAGTGGACCTTTGTATGGATTGTTACACTGCATTCGACATGTTTTAGGAATTGTTTCATTCAGGTAAAAATTATTTACTTTTGAAAATTTAAAAAATGCATAGTTATCATGGTAACTGTAAAGACTGCGGCCATTGATAATAAATAATAGTTGAGTTCAATATTTAACAGCAAAACATTATCTGCATTAGTAAAATACTCTTTCATTTAGTATTTATTTCAAAAAATTTGTGCTGATTTTCCAATGTATTAGCGTCTTCCTCTTATGTGTCGTCCTCCCATGCTTCCAGTGACCACAAGCCTTTCCAAATGAGCAATGTGTCCAAATACTCTGAGGACTCATTATAGGCATGTTGTCAACAATTTTTCTGTGACTCTCAATTCTTAAAGAATGGAGGCATTAGTTTAGACAATTATATTAATGACAACTTCCTTGATTTGAAGTCAGATGTGAATTCATACTTCATATTTTAAATTACAATTTTTTTTTCCATCTCAGTGGTATAGCTTCAAGTGAGGATTGGTCTTCCCTAGTTCAACAATTGATTCAGATGTCATTCGAAGTGAATGAGATTGTGGCACCAATTGTTAACAACTCCTCACCAGAAGGGCACTTGCCGATGGATTTCAATGCAGGGTCTGCTCATATAGAGGGAAATGGAGTGCAACTGGAGAGTGGAAGAAGAGTCACAGCACAGATGGTATTGCTTTGTGCATGGAGATCAGTCAAAGAGGTTAGTCTAAATACTTTTAATATGCTGATGATAGGCAATCATTCGTGATGAAAATTACTGCCAGCCATCCTGTAGATGGAAGATGTCCATGTGTATATTGATTTATTATAAGCTGTTGCACTACAACAAAACTGTTCCACTATAGCAATCACACAATCCACTAAACCCTAAGTTCTGATGGAAAGGAGACCAAAGTCCCAAGACGATTGACGTATTTAATCTGCTGCAGCTTTCCATTCGGCAGATTTATAAAGCACTATTTTGGTGTTACAATACTTAATGGTAATATAATAATTTATTATATGGTAGTCGGTGACCGTGGTCAAATGGCTAGTATTCATACTAAGCAAGCGTGCGCCCCAGATTTGATTCCTAGCAGATTTACTTGCAGACTGACTCTTTTAGAAATGACACTAAGGGACATGTCTAAGACTCCATGGCACAAAGGGCCCGCGATAGTAACGTAGACTGGAAGTATGAATGAATGAATAAGATGCTAGATCAAAGTCACCGATGTTGCTGAGAGGGCTACCACCTAGAGGTGGTACTGGGCACGGCACATTTCCAGATGTACTGATGATAGGTGGATCCCAGAAGTGGCGACCAGGGACAACAGAAAAGGGACTGGGAGCAACTGGAAACAATATCTAAGATAAGAACAAGCGGAGGAGGAAAGAAGAGGTCTATATCTAACACTGAAGTCAACTAGGCTGATTATGATGATTCCGCCTGAATAATACAGTATGACAAATATTTTCATATCATTTACATTATATTAAGTATTACGAGTATAAGTAATCTAGAAATGATTTGAAATACACGGGAGGATGTGTGTATGTTATATGCAACTATTTGTGAGGTGCATGGCCGTGTGGTAACGCACTGGACTTCCGTGGGAAGGTCGTCTGTTCGAACCCCGCGCTGTACTACTCCCCTCGAACGACACAGGCACTGTTTCTTGACTTCGGTCATATCTATTATTTAAAAATAAACGGTAATTTTAAATAAGGGACTTAAGCATCCGTGTTTTCGGTATCTGTGGAGGGCCTGGAACCGATCTATCGCAGATATCAAGGGATGCCTATTTTATTACAAAACAGTTCTTTTTAATTATGACTTGAAGAATGATCTTAAAATGTTTCATAAATTTATTTGATTGTTTACTATGGCAAAATTTTATTTATTTTAGGTTTCATTGTTACTTGGTGACATATCTCACAAAGCTATTATAATAGAAAATGTTTCTGTGGATAATGTAACAAGTGCAAATAAAGATCATGCAAAGGGAACGGTTACTGAGAAGATGTTGTTAGAAATTGGTGACCACTTCACGACCTTACTATCAGAAACCAAACATCGGGGCGCATTTGAGCAGGCATATTTAGGATTCTCTAAACTCTGTTCAAGGTAAGATTATTTTTATGGTTTTACTTATTGGAGAAAAAATCCTCATCTCAATACGTTCACAGCCGACCTAATAGGGATGTGCCCCCATGGCCAAATGTTTTTTTGTAGCTATTAATTAGTGCCATGATTTGTAATTTTGTGTATACACATAGATAATGAAAATCAAAAATATCTACTATTTAGGCAACTTCCGTGGTCTAGTTGATAACATGCTTGATTTCCATCTGAAGATTTTGGGTTCGATTCCTGATGATAAATTATAAAGGGTCCCTGATAAAAGAGTTTGTCGATTGCATGTATGAGTATTGTTATCTCTTTTTTAGCGGTAGTGTTGCTGACATGTGCAATGATGAACTCCGAATTCCATGCCTACTCCAGTGGTTCTAAACCTGAAGGCTCAATGACTGGGGCCAAAAACAATATTGTCTTTCAAGCTCACGCTTTTCAGCATGTCCGAATCACCAATTTGGATATCTTGAAAGGTACCATATGAAAAAAAGAAGATTTACATCTGGTAAATACTCAGTACAGTTAAATACGCACCAATAGGCACATTCATAACATCTTTATTTCTCTAATATTATTTGACAGCTTTCACTTCTTGAAGATGAAAGTCTGGAGAAGCTGGTGATCACGGGGACAGTTGAGGGAAGGTGAGCAAGAGGAAGTCCCGTGAGATGGACGGATCAAATAAAGGAGTTCACAGGACCATCTTTAAGTGCTACATTTAAAAAATATCAAGACCGAGAATGAAGGAGATAGATTGTGCGCCGAGTTCGAGACTTAACAGAAGATCACACAATGAAGAAAAAGTCACTTCTTGATATGATTACTTTAGACAAAACTTTTTGCTACGGAACTTTGAAAATATCATCAAGGAACTTTTGAATTAAATTTAAAAAATATTTGTGCAAGTTTTTAATTTACTTTTATTATTATTTACTGATTTTTACCGATATACTATAAACTAGAATTGTAGAATGAAGCTATTATTACAATAGTGTTTATACTGTTATTTTCTTTGAGTAAAATATTTGTATCAATAACTACGTTTTGTTTTATTTCCAGATTGTGGAAGTGTAACTCGAAGACATTGCATAATCTGCCTCGTATTTGGTTAGATGATTTAATTTTAGCAATATCTTCAGGTGATTCAAAAAATTCTAAATTGTGTGCCACACGACGCAGTGCAGGTGTGCCATTCATGGTGCAGGTAAGGATTTTGATCTATAATTGTGACAGATTGGATATAAAAGATTTCTTAGGAAGTCACGTTTAAGAAACATCAGTATAAATTAAAATTTGTTTAATGATTAATGATCTACCTATGATTTTGTTAAACAATTCAAATATAGGATTATGATAATTACAAAATGTGATATTGGTATCATTCAGTTGCAAGCCAATAAATTACTCCATAGTGATCTCTGTGGCCTAGTTGGTAAGATGCCTGTCTTCCAACCTGAAAGTTGCGGGTTCGATTCCTGTTTGTACCCAGCTTTTAAAAAAAAGGGTTCTTTTTTTCAAGTCTGCTTTTCCCTTAAGGCTTGTTTTAATGTAATATCTTTCTGGTTGGTTGGAAGAGATTGACATATTGCAATAAACCCGCCAAGTTGTAATGTATACAATGAAAGTATAATACAATACAATAGTTAATTAATTACCTTTTTTATCTTTATCTTGTTTACCTCTTATTCATCAAAGTTGGGCTTGCTGCACTGCCATATAACTTTTTGAGGCAAGTCTGTGTTGAGCCATCTTGCGAACAGCCCTGTAGCCCAAGTGAAGTCTGTCTTTGCAAAGTTCCTTCATCTGCCAATTTCACGTCTTTGTGCTGCCTTGATCACTTCACTTGTTTGAAGATACTGTCATCTGGTATTCATAACATATATTCTTACCAAATCTTACATACATAAACATACTTTCCATTATACCATGTCCTTTTTGAGGTAGGGCGAGAGGACAAATCTCTATGCTTTACTAACTACACACACAGCCTTTGCCTCTTCAACATATATACATCTCTTTAGACATACTCTTCTATTTCTCATACTTCTGACCTTTCAGTCAAAATCTCTCCAACAATCTCCTTCCACTCTTTCTTTGGTCTACCTCTTCCTCACTATCCATTAATTAATTTCAGACATACAAGGTTTACTCCAGTATTTATCCAACCAATATCACACAAACTCATTTTACCACTGTGATAAATCTTTGTCTATCGCATTTATAATTACTTCACAATGACTGAATATATTTAGCAACAAATTTGCATAAAATTTTACTAAAAACTTTTAAATTTATGTACAGAAAAATAATAATCAGTTTCGTAGTGATTCTATGGGCGAAACACAAACCAAAAAGTGGTTTCAACGATTCAAAGATTACCACGATTCAGTTTAAAGTGATCTCCTTACTAGCTGGCCTGCATCAATTAGATCATGTGGAATGTGTACACACTGCAATTATTGAAAATCATCATTTGACTATATAAAAACTAAAAGAAGACATAATATACAAGCTTTCCAAAAATCATTGCTTCCGAAATTTTAATATAAGACCTGGATATTGGTTACATGTCTGCAGAGTTCATTCCACTTCAGAATCGCAATAACTTGACTATTCATATTTTTATTTTAGGCTCTAGTTACAACTGAACTTCAAGTTAGTGGAAACCCTCAAAATTTCCAAAAGTGCATGAGCACCCTCCTTCAATTAGCCACCTTCAAGAGTACAACAAATGAGGCCGCAGCTTCTGTGGAAACTCGCACCCACTGCCTGAACATTCTGAGAGCCCTGTACCGCCACACCGCCTTGGGAGAGTATGTGAATCCATATGTTGCTGATGGACTCATGACAGCTATCATAGGATTTGATGGTGCGACTTGGGCAGTAAGTTAATAAAATTTTTGATTTTATGTAAAATTCTTTCATCAATCCATCTGCAAAAAAATCTTTCATCCATCCACCTGCATGATATACATGTTATAATTTTACGTACTTATTAACTTCTTATGGTAATATGCCTCTCCATCTCAGATAATCTTGGATCTTTTGCTCCCATCCTTTCCTTCCCTCAGTTTCTACAGGCTGGCCAACACATTGTTCTTATTGCGTTATCTGGTTGTTCCCTGTGCTTTTCTTTATTTTGCGTCATATACAATCTTTATGGATTGGTCATTTCCAGTTCGACATACATGACTTAACCATGCTAGTGATTTGTTACTGCTGTGCTCGTGAAATAGGATTAATGCTACAAAATTACAACAGAATGAGATTGTTCATTTTTTTAGATTGCCCTCGAGAGTTAAAAATAATAGAATGACTTCCATCTACCTACACGAGCCACATATTATAGTTTATAGCGATAGAATCGCATGAAGTTCTATTTTTTACTTACAAGTAACATTGTTATTTTGTAGTGGCAACATTTAGATGTCACTGTGTCAAGTAAGAGAAAAGTGGCCTATCGTTGAGATAGGAGGACATTTTCATTGGAGCTTTGGAGATCCTTTTTTTCGTATTAGGTGGTTGATTTTTGTTTTTGCAGAGGCACCCTCTGTCTTCTCACTGGATTGTGTTATTGTTTAAGCAGGAAAAAATCATCTGGTGTAATGGACGAGGATTTTTAAAGTTTGTGTTTCTTGGAAGAATTAAAAATGTACTATTTTGTTTTTCAGGAGCGTAATTCATCTACCTTGTTGTTCAGCAGCTTAGTTACAAGAATATTTGGTGTACAAAGAACTAAGGACAGTGATGCTTTATGCATTAGGAATAAAATGACTGGTCGGATATTCTTTCTGCGATATCCAAAACTTTATGATTTTATTCTAGTGAGTTGATAATTTTTTTGTTATGTTCAATTGTTAACACATTTGTTCAAATAAATTATTGTTTGCATAGTATTCATATTTTTTTAAATACAAAGACTTTTGATGTTGACATTAATTTATTAGAGACAATTTATATTTGACACTTCACAATATACAATTTCGATGATAAGTATATAACATTTTGACCCATTGGACTCGAAATTAGTGTGATAATTGATATTTCTGGACTATTTCAAACAGTATCGGGGCTCTCTAGACTTGCTCTTTAGATGGTTTGGGCATGTAGAACGAATGATTGAAGAAAAACCACCAAAACTGATATATAGTGCAAATGTTAGTGGAAGGCGTGAGAGAGGAAGACCAAGGAAAGTATGGTTGGATCAAGTATATTCTGAAAAAAGGAAGGAAATATAGAAAGTCAGAAGTTGTATGGATGTAGAAGAAGCTAAGGATGTGTGTCGAGATAGGGAAGCATGGCACTTTGTCCTCTGCCTACTCCAACAGGGAATTGGCGTGATGGTATATATGTATATTGAAAATTCTCAAATTCTACATATCATATTACTAAGTGATGAAATCGACTTATGAATAGGATATCATTAAACACTAGACAAATCTTAATATTATGGTGATAGAAAAGTATGAAATATAAAATAAATATATGGGTAAACAATGAAAAATTGGAGCAAATTGAGGAAAACAGCTATTTGGGTGGTATTATTTTTAGATGAAGAGTTACTGCGATGAACGAACAGTGTACAGCGATAGGAAACAAAGTCAATGGGGCACTAAAAAAAATATATATGTGAACCGGAAAGTGTCAAAATATGCTAAGATAATAGTCCACAACAGTATTAATTACCAACTTTGATGTATGACAATGAAACGGGGACAAAGATTGAAGGGAGTCAAATAAATGCTGTAGAAATGCATGCATTGAAAAGAATATATGGATGACAGTTTATGGTAGATTTCGGAATCAAATATGGTTGAATCAAGTGATTTCGGTTTCAAGTATGGTTGAATCAAGTGAATTATATTTTGAAAGAAGGAAACGTTAAAAGTCAGAAAAATCATAGGAGCTGTATGGATGTAGAAGAGTCGACGGATGTATGCCGAGATAGGAAAGTCTGACGCTCTGTCCTCTTTACCTACTTAGACAAGGAAATTTACCTACTTGGTGTGATGGTATATATGTTTATTTTAGGATTGATTGTTTGGAATGTTAACAATAGAATAAATTCACATATTACTTAATAAAGATTATTTCAACTGACATAACATAATACAAATAAATATGCAAATTTGCAGACTGTGTTAATATACTTTACTGATTATTGAAACAAAAAATAAATCATTTAGCAGATATTATTAAGTCGCATTAAGATTAAACTATATGAAAAAAATTCTGGGATATCTGTATCTGTTTCAAAGTCTTAGTTTTTTTTTAACCATTTATTTCAGAAACATCTAAGTGACGTTAATGATAATATTGACAGCAAGAACTTCCTTAAACCGTCACTCTACCCTATACTGCTTCTTCTTGCCCGACTTTATCCTTCTTCTTTGGAAGGGACTGATTCGAACTTACAGGTATTTATTATCTTTGTATTTTATTCACCTTGGACGGACTTAGATATCAATTCCAATCTTCTCATTATGCCTGAAATTGAAAGAGAGTTGCTATCAAATATATAAGAATAATCGTGGTGAAAAGTATAGTGTTCTACATCTCATCATTAAAGAGAAGATTGAGGGCTGAAGAGGATAAATGTCATGGTGTGGCAAGATAAAAGACTGAACTATAGGATATTGGGAACTGATTCATCTAGTTCAAGTTTTTATGGCCAATACCAAGTAAATCTGACATGGCACTGAAACAAAGATGTTTTATAATTTTATAGTTCAGTTTTCTTAATAAATAGTGTAGGTATCATTATCTGATAGTATTCAAAATTGGATACCATAATTTCTCACAAGTCATGAAAGCGTTCATAGGTAATTATTTTTTTTTAATCTTGTCACTTAACCTTGTTTAAGGTTTTTTGGTAACTGAAATAAATTAGTAACCACATTTTGTTGGTTGCGCTGCGATTTTTTAGAAAGGAATTCCCCGGTTACTGTAATTGAACTATATTTGGCCCGATAGGCTACTCTGACTTTATAACATCCAGAGATCGCTCTGATCATTTCGCAAAAAAATGGGTAATCTTTTAGGATGCTTACATAAATTGCTTCTACACTTCATAAATAATTCTCTTTCCCTCTGTGACAAAAGACCTACTGTTTCCATCGTGGTTATTCTATTCTCACATTGCTGTTACATCAGCAGAAAAGGAGCTTATTGTGTTATTTCCATGTCGTAAAAAATAAAGACAACATGAATTGTTCAAGTCATTGACGTAACTACTCCAATGTGGTGCATTGGGTCCCAAAAGGTCCACACCCTACAAAACTTTTGGTATCGATACCTTTGCAAGTACCGTTACATTTCTTAACCCTTATATGTACTAATCAATTATAAAATTTTAAATATCATTTCTCACATGACAAAAGTATAAAAGCTGAAAAAATTAACATTCAATAACTCTGCAAGTGTTAAATAGAGATGAAGCCATTCTAGCATTGAAATTTGAAAAAAGGTTAGTTACCTTAATTTTTATTAAATTAAAATTCTAAACTGTTTTTTATTTCTCCACAGTAACTTTTGTTTAATTTTTTATAATAGTTTAAATATTATAGGAGACAAGATATTAATTTTGTTCTTACTATTTAAGGATAAAACTGTATTTAGTTAATATTCATGCATCTTATACTCGTATACAATACATTTAAAGGACTCTTTTTCCATTTATCATTTGGGACCAATTTTTCGTAATTATGCTACTGATTCAAATGTAGACCACAATGAAAGAGAATGTAATTCATTCCTTGTTTTTCTGTGTAGGGATGATGGGGGATTAAAAAAAAGTATTCGAAATCATAAAATGACCTGTGCCCTCTTAGCGACATGGAATATTGATAAAACCTAAAATATTGTACTAATGCCTCACCTAGAAAAAACAATACATTAAATATTTCTGCAGGTGGAATACAAATCCATCACCATATTCTGCCCGGGAAACTGTGCTAATTAATTACCAATTACTCTATGAATTTTTGCATGTAAAAAAATTATACTTAGAATATTGTATTCTTATTTGACGACTAAACCTTTTTGTTTAATTTCAGTTGGTAGCTTACATACCTTACCTGATGATCTGCTCCAAGAGCTGTGTTCTGAAGACGAGGCAGCTAGCTGCTAAGGCCATGGTTCCACTCATAAGTCAGGATAGGTAATATCAGCTTATGCCTTAATTTACACTACTTCCTCATCAATAGTCTACACAGGCTAAACGAAAAACTCAAATTTCCTCCAAGAATATGATGATGGGAATTATGTGTGTACATAATTCAAATCCAGCTTTTTATATCTTACCTTTAGAACTTATTCCATCTGAATTTTTTGAGAGGCACTTATAAATTTCTTTATATGGTTTCATAAAACATACTGACACTCAGATGTCTCAGCCAGTCTAACGTTTGGTCTTGCACATATCCTGAATCCGTCCAGTGAACAAATAAACAAGTCATTGACTATATGTTTCATGGTCTACAACTGATCAAATTCACATAATAGTGACTCCTTAAGCAACCAACCATAAATATGTTTAAGTAGCCTTAGGTGAAAACCAGACTGGAATCCTTTTAAAAATAATTAGATACCATCCGTCTTGTCGTGTAGCTCATGACTGAGCATTGTGACTCCCATGATAGCACGCTTCCAATAACCACAAGTCTCTCCAAACTGTCTCCTTGACCATGATAAATGTGTTCAGAGAATCAAAGGACTCGTAGGCATATTATCGACAATATGTCGATGAATCTCAGAGCTTTGAGAATGGAGGAATTAGTTTGCCTTGTCGTCTATATAATTCGAAACATGAATAGATACCAAAAGGAAGTAAATCTGCAACCCCCGGGCTGGAATATAGGGGTATTACCAACTAAGCCACAGAGATCATAGTTTTAAATGAAACAGCCAGTTATCAAGTAAATCCTTCTATTTGACTGGAAATTTTGATCTATATTGTATTGATAGTAGAAAATTATGATTATACAAGAGTGCATAAATATAAATAATTTTTTGCAACAAGAATATTTTATTTTTAATAGCAATTATTCACTTTCACATGTAGAACTTTTGACAAATGATATCTTAGTATTTTCAGTCACTCCAAAATATTCACTTTCACCTCCAAAATAGATTAAAAGGGCCATTATATTAAAAAAATATCACGTAAACGAAGATCTCTTTCCCCTAATGTTAAAATAAAGCTGCTTAAAGTGGTTGATGCGGGTTAAAGTGGTTGATTCCTCTACACTTTTTTTTTTCATTTAACACAAAAAAATATTTTAGTCTGCACAGTTTTGTGTTTGACAATTTCTATTAAATTAATTTTATAAATATGGTTAATCTGTGATGGCCATTAAATTCTTAAAATACTTGAACCTCCATAAATGATGTTTTGTTCTTTGTCTTCGATCGATCTTGTTACTGGTTGTTCCCTCAATTCTGAGGATCATGATTACCACGGTCATTATGCATCCTTCTCCAGCATAAGTCATCTCTTGCCCTATGTAGTGCCTCCTAAAATTAGCAACCTGCTGCCTTTTTCACCTGGTCACTCCATCAAATGGGTACCAGATCTTTACTTATTTTGCCATTCATACATCCCACCAGAATTAACTGCTCAAGACTGTTCTAGTCTATCTAAGGTGTGTCCAATGTATCATTAGATTCTTCTCACATTCAGCATAAAAAGATGTGTCTCAATCCTGAGCTCTTCAATAATTTATTCTTCTGCCATTCCATGGAATGTGCAAAAGCTGCCTTCTGCACTACATCTCATAATATATCTTAAAAACCGAGTCTTGGTTTTTTTTTTCTTTAGTTAAAAATATGTGATTTTTACTTTCAGATATTCCGACCACCTTATTAACTTATTGAAGATCTTAAATGATACAAAAATGAAAGCCAACCACTGTCATGGAATATTATTACAAGTAAGTCATTATTTTATTTTAAGCACTTCATAGTAATTTTTATGAACGACTAAAAAAATTAAATAAATATTCACATTTATTGATAATAAGAAAATTAAGACATTTCTTGTAAAGAAAAATTTATATCAATTTTACAAGATTTAATATAAAAGTCACTGTTGTTAAAAAACGCCCTATGTAAAGTAACTTCGCTATTTTCTTAAGCCAATGTTCTATTACATATCCGAAGATCTACAAATGTTTCTTTGTAGTTCATCTTCCCTTTGTAACTTTTCAGCAGTTTTCTTACCAAATATGATTTTCTAAATGGGCAAGTACCCAATCTAATGGCCACAACCACCACTTTCCTATCCTTAGTCAAGAGTGGGTACAATCCCCGAATGTTCTTAAGTACTTTTTTCTGATCCGTATATCAAATTATATCAAAAGGTCTGGACTCAACTTGTATAAATCTTCCAGTATCACTCTGAGAGCAAAGGAAGAAACCCAACATAACATACATATACCACAGGAATCACACATCTATAGTAACTTTCAAAATATTCATCCTATTTGACCCTGCTGGCTTAAATGACCTCCCATAGTGAGAGAAAAAGGCTGAACCTGAAGCATCATTCAGATGTTTTTTCTCAGATTTATCACATTAATTTATATTGTTTCAGATGATTAAACTTTTACAATCTACTCCAGAGAGCCTCACTGCAGATCAATTAGATATTGGCAGAATAATTGACCTTTTGAATGGAACTCAATGGATTTTACGTGGAATATATGAAAATAAACCATGCTTTGTAATGGCTGAAGCCTATCTCAAGGCAATTCTTCTTTTAATCAACAGGTACATTTTATTATTCTCTGGTAAGGTTCAACACCTATAAACTGATTCTAAGCTGATTTAAGTGCAAGTACTTAGTCTTTGAAAAATTATTCAAAATAAAACAATAAGTATGTTTCATTATAAAAATTGTAAATTTTTCATAAAATACATTGGAACATTATATTGTATTGTATTATACTTTCTTTGTATACAATATATTTCTTTAAAAAATTTATTGTCATATATGATCTCTTTGAACAAGCCAAGATATTAAAGTCCTTAAATGAAAACCAGACTGGAACCCTTTTTAAAAAAATGGGTATTATAGTTCGGAAATTCTAGGATGAGTCCTGTGACAGCTCACAAATTTGCCCCAATACAACCTTGTGTAATGTATTTACCTAAATAACTTGCTATTTATTAGAATTGAGGCTTATATTAAAGTTGATAAAGTAATTAAAATTACTGAACATCGTTACAAGGTTGTATTGGGACAAATTTGTGAGCTGTCACAGGACTCATCCTAGAATTTCCGAACTATAATGGGAATCTGACCCACAACCCCAGGATTGGAAGACAGATGTCTTAGCAACCAAGCCACATTTATCATCAGCTTAACACACTTTTTATTACAGTAAGAATTTTATCAAAAATAACAATACTTATCGATCACATACTGCCATCTATGGAAGAATTCCGCAAATAAAGTTGAACTGAAATGTAATAAAATTCCCTTTTATGGAAAAAAGTGGAAAATCCTGGCTCCCCCTGTTACATATATTTTTTTACATTTGAAGGTACGACATTACAAAAATCACCATATTACCTCAGTAATACATATGTACCATCATCACGGGTAAGTAGAAAGGAGAAAGTGCCAGACTTTGCTATTGCGACATACATCTTTCGCCTCTTCTACATCCATATACCTCATAATGTGTTGTGAATTCTTGGTCCAAGGAACTGCATGTTCCTCCTGTCTAATGGCATATGGACATATGGGGGTTGGAACCAGATCCAATGTGTTGCCTCTTGATTTATGACTGCATTCTAACATATATATCAGAAGATAATTTAGTATAATATAATTAGTGATCTAATAAATATTGAGTACCTCAAACTCCTTGAGAAGTGTTTCTGTTGAGTAATAAACCTATTTAATAAGATATGTATATTAATTACCTGATAAATATTGTTCGAATCTCAAAATGCAGTAATTTTTTCATTGATAGCATATTTTTTTTAGATTCGAAGCTATTGCCACAACTAAACCTACCTTCTTTGAAGAAATAAAAATTATTATACCTGAATCACAACCACTGAATGAATCGTGGAAGCTCCATTTCAACAAAGAATTATTCTACGTACAAGCGCTACATTTAAATATTCATTTGTCATACATGAGGAAGAACATTCCAGAAGTTTGTTTCATTTTAATAAATAGCTTAAAACATTTTTCTTACGAAGTCCAGTTAATATCTTTGGACTACCTACTATGTTTTTATAATAACAGCAGCATAAATTCTATCGATGAACAATTTGAATTGGGCAGTAATGAAAAAAAATTTACCGAAAAATTAAGTTATAATGAATTAAATGAAATTTTTGACAATCTCCATTCTTCTTCTGATTTTCAAGAAAATATTTTTTCACTTATACAACCATACATCTACTTACGGTGTCGCCAGAAAGCCATGATGATTTTGTCTTTCCTACCTGGAGTTTCTGGGAAAATATTAGAATATTTTGCTCCAAATTCCTCGCATGATACACAGTTGAATACTCTTATAAATTTAGTAGATTCAGAACATGAAAATATTAACTATATTTATCTTCGATATATCAATGTTTGCTTCGATAATGAAAAAATAACTTCAATTTATGAGTGTTATTCTGAAGAAACTGTATTGAATTTAAGTAAAATCTTGTTAGAAAGTTCATATCCTGATAAGACCATATATAAAAGAAGAGAGTGCACCGAAATTTTAATCACACATTGGAAATTTTTCGATTGCCAGATAAATTTGGGACGTCAAAAAACAAGTGAGTATAACTTCATTTGAATTATAAATCAACCAAAATTCAGATAATGATTGAATTCAGACTGATCGATAAAATTTAATATTAAGAATAATACACGCACTAATATGTTAAACAATTATCTAACTTCACTTTGTGGTGCCACATTGTATATTTTATTACACTAAACACACTTTTTATTTCATTAACACTTGTAATTAGATCAATAATTGTTAATTATGTCATGTATTTGCAATGAAAGGCAGCAGAGGTCATTACACTCTATCATTCGCATCAATCAGGTGTTGTTCCACACATGTATGTAGTCCCGATTTTTTAACAAGTTAGCATGTGTTATGAATCCTGTGTAGTCCCACAGTCACATATGCTACTTTCGTTAAAGATACCCCATCTTTACACATTCACCTTGCATCTAGTCACCCTTATTTGGAGTCGAAAAAATTCAATACCAATATCATAGAACACTTGTTATAAGTCAACTAGTTTTAAAGCCTACAGGCTTCATCAGCATAATAACTTAGTGAAGAGAGCTTTAAATTTCTTTAAGAAAATTACCAATACTAAAACAAAGAAAATCAAAGACATATATTATATAAATATAGCTACCACACTTCAAGCTAAAATGTTCTCTACTGGTACCATGCAGTAAATATTAAGTTGATGTGAAAGTAATTGCCATTCTTTTTAATAATAAAAGACTAGCATTTTAAAATAATGTTGAATCCGTTTTACTTCAGATAATTTTCTTTTGACTTTCTAGTTGTTATTTTTTTAGAAATAAGAGTATTCATCAAAAGTATTCAATATTATATATTAATTAAGTTCAAACTGTATTAAATCAAAACATTTTTCTTTTCAGTTGAGGGAATTCTTATGCAATGGTTAGCAATTTTACAGCTGTTAGACGACGATGAAGAACCTATAAGGTTCCGTGTAGCAAATCTGGCCAATGATATTTCATCAAATGAGAATTACAATCAGTCATTCCCAGTAAATGAAAATAAAGCTAAAGAAAAAATATTGGATGTGTTTTCATTGTGGTTGTGTAGTGTTTCTGTTGAATATTCCATAGTATTATTGATAATACTGGCTTTCGGAGACAGTAATAACATATCTGAAGATAATGACAACCAAGAGGTACTTTATTTTATTTTAATATTGAATTCCATACCATATTTATTTTTATTCAGGTAGAGATCTCTTTACCTTTTCATCCAAGCATGCCATTTTATCGTTATCCACACCCATACATCTTTATACCCAGCATAAATTTAGTTTATTTAAATTTGTCTCTAGTAGTATGAACAAAAATATTTCTATTTCAAACTAAACAGTATCAAAATCTGTTGAAATGATAGTTCACAACAGTATTTTAGTACCAACTTTGATGTATGGGAAACATGGATGTGAAAAATTTGTGAAAGGAGCCGAATAAGTGTTGTAAAAATGCGTGCACTGAGTTTACATGGGGTGACAATGTATGACAGAATAGGGTATGAAGTGATTAAGGACAGTGTGAACTTAAAGCTGGTGTATTCAGTAAGATAAAGAATAGTACTCAAGATATTTTGGGCAAGTAGAATGAATGAATGAAGAAAAACTAATAAAACAAATATGCAGTGCAAATTTTAATTGAAGGTGTGGTAGAGGAAGACCAAGCAAAGTATGATTGGATCAAGTAACTGATATTTTGAAAACAAATGTGAAAAGTTCGAGAAATCATTGATTGTTTGAGAAAATGTATGGATGTAGAGGAAGTAAAAAATGCATGCCAATAAGAAAGTCTGGCGCTCTATCCTCTCTGGCTACCCCTACAAGGAAACTTAGTAGTGGTATGTATGTACGAAAGGTCTCACAATAGTATATTTAAAAGAAATAAATAAATACTAATTATTATTATTTCAGTGTCAAGTGTTCGACAAAGGAGAAATAAACATATTTCAAGAAGAAATTGCAATTGTTAAAATTTGTGCAAATCAGATAAAGAAAAATTTGTCTCAAGCGTGGAACTTGATGGAAGCAAAGGAGAAAATAATTTACATTTTAAACACGATTGAATCAAATTGTGGAATTGAAATTAAAATAATAGAGAACAGTGAAATGTCTTTATTCAAATATTTTCTTAAAAGGATGCTTAAAAATCACAATGATAATGATTCAACAGAATTTTTACAAAATAGTAAAGTGAATTTTAGTGAAATATCAATTTGTAAAGTGAAAACATTAATAAATGAACTTGGTTTATAGTCAACCAAATAGTAAAATTTATAAATAGTTAAGTATAAAATGTACAAATAATGTAAGTCATATTAAACCTCGAGGTCTTCGATGAGCTCCGTGGTATTGTTAGTAAAACATATAGTCATTCAGAGAGAAAAAACACCTCAATATATGCCGGTACACAGCACATTATTTGAAACCATAGC
Organism: Odontocerum albicorne; assembly: GCA_949825065.1. Classification (NCBI taxonomy): domain Eukaryota; kingdom Metazoa; phylum Arthropoda; class Insecta; order Trichoptera; family Odontoceridae; genus Odontocerum; species Odontocerum albicorne. The sequence goes on along the minus strand of OX463852.1, from coordinate 18,328,399 downwards.
TGAATCATTTCAGAGGTGATCCATGACTAATAATTTATTTTAAAGGTGTCGAGGAATTAATCCAAAGTCCCCAAGGCTTGAGGATCTAGAAAATATTGATAGCCAAGATCAAAAGATGTACATGCACATGCTGGTGTGCTTCAATCGTCTCACTTCGGTGTGCCATCGGATCCAGTACAGCAGTGTGGCCGGTGAGTTTGCTAGTATGCAATGAATGGCTCACTCAAAGGAAAAAGAAACAAAAACAAAAACTCCACGGCACAACTTCATTTTCCAACTAAATTTACATTGGAATGGTGAAGGGACCCTTGGCTAAGAGGCCCAGCAATGACATTTTGAAATAAAATGTCACATCAACTTTGGCATTATATATACTAAATATGAAGCACAGGATATGCTTTGAAAAAGCGCGTACCGTCAAACCCGCCAACATTGCCCATGGATGCTAACTTTGCCCAAATGAAAAAATTATCTTTGATTGATCATAAAAAAAAATTTGAGGCAATATGGCAACTTTGAACCATTTAACAAGAAACTAAGTTATATTGCTGACAACACTTGGGAATCAGTCTGTTCTTAGCTTCATGGAGTTGTCTACCATTTGCTCTCAAAGTTGACCCTTATTCGTGTGGTGCCAAAACACGTCCTCGGAAATTTTGTTTTTTTGTCGGCTACGACTGTTTTATGTCAGTGATTTTTATATGTATTATTAATTAGGAATCTAATATTGTTGTGCAGTATTGAATAAAGCATTCATATCATTTTTAACTAAAAAATGTGGCTGGGCAATGTTGCGTCCACATTTACAGAGTCTCTGCCGCCAACTTTGCCCAACATTAGGGTTGTCACAACCAAGCAAAGCATTTTTTTTGTTCTGTACCTATCACTTCTTTCGAGTTTTTTGTTTTGGTAGTTTTGGAAACTCTTAAGTCACACTTGTCTGAATGTGTAATGAATAATACCTACCTATAATAACTAGATAATAAGCTGTTATAAAACTTTAAAAAAAATAAAACTGCTTTTACTTTGTGACACCCCTGCTTAAAAATGGAACAAGTATGGAAAATCCCATAAAAGGTATGGTAACATTGCCCACCATGTTCTTCGTGAAACTATTGTTTTTTCTTTTGATCGGTTATATGGAACAGCAACTTGAACCAAATTCAAATAATATCCCTTCAATACATTCATTAAAAGGCGGTTTTTCAGTGAAAAGTGAAGGTGGGTAATGTTGGCGGAAATGGATCCTAATTTTGCCCGGTCAGAAAAAAAAAAACATGGATTAAACAACTCAAACGTCCCCTTGTACTACTTATAAGATAAAATAATGTCATATGTACCCAATTGTTCAATAATATTCATTATATTTCATACATTTTTTTCTCAGAAATGACAATTTAATGTCAAAAGTGGGCAATGTTGGCGGATTTGACGGTACTTTTATAAAATTAAATCAAATGCCAAAATTTTACTGGAAACATTTGAGATTTATAGACATGAATACAAGGAACGATGCAAAAAGAATTCCAAAAACGTACCAAAGCATTATAAACAAATGAAATTAAAAACAAAAATCAATAATCTAAACAATACAAATCAATGATATCCAAAATACTTGGAAATCAATGGTAACTATGTTAAAAAATCAAATGTGTAGATCTCTTTTGGCTATAATAAATCATTTTTATCTTTCGTGGTTTTTGTCTAATTTCAATACAGACCTTAAAAAATATGCCTTGTATCTTCAATGGACTTAATTTTTTTCTTAATGTTGGTTAGATAAAACTTATATATCTTTATCATCATGTTTCATTTTTTTATCAAGAGGCAACCTTGCCTGTACTTTCTTTTTATTGATAATCATACATTTTAAACTAAAAATAAATTTACTTGACCTTTTACATCAAGCATTCAAAATAAATATATGTGTATATATTTTAATTTTGTTTTATTAAAATAGACCTCTTTTTGGGGATCTGAGGAGACTACTTCATGTGACTTAACTGGTATTTGTATCGTTGGTGATCACTCTTGAGAAAATATCTGTCATTGGCAACACGGAACTACTCAACTGTCTGGAATACTTGTTCATTCATGAATGTTGGGTAGCTAAGATAGGCACCTTCTGCAGATTCCACATCAGCTCTCGATTTTGACCATCATTATTAATTTTAGGAAGTGATATTTTTCTCCTCAATATATGACCCAGATATGCTATCTTTTGTCATTTAATTTTTATAGTATTTGAAAACTCTTGTTCTACACCTGAAGAAGGAAGGATTCGTTCGAGATGGAAGGAATATTTTGAAGAACTGTATGAGAGTGCTGATACTAGTAGAAACAACTATAAGTCTGGTACAGCGGAAAATGATGAGCGTTTGGAAAATGTGAATAAGATCAGTCTACAAGAGGTAAGAATGGCTCTAAAATTAAAAAAAGAAAAGTGTCAGGTTGTGATAAGTGGGCATAGAGTTAATAGTGTATGGGGTGAACAAACGATCGAGTGACTGAGACAATTTTTCAACAAATGTTGGGAATCGGACAACACACTGAAAGACTGGAGTAGCAGTTATACAAAGGTAAGCGTGCAAGATTGGAGTGTGGAAGTTACAGAGCCATTAGTTTGCCGAGTAAGTCAACTGTATAGAAAAATTCTAAAAAAAGACTGAAAATAAAGTGTAGGATGCTTAGGGTGCTTTTTTAAGTGGAAGTGGATGCGTGGATCAGATTTTCTTTGTGTATATGCTTGTGGAAAAATTTGGGTATGTGGAACAAATAAAAAAACAAAGACTAATAAAACAAATATATAGTGCAAATGTAAGTGGAAGGCGTGTGAGAAGACCAAGGAAAGTGTGGTTGGATCAAGTGAATGACATTTTGAAAGAAGAAAACGTAGAAAGTCAACAGATATAATAGAAGTTATATAGATGTGGAAGAGGTTAAGGATGTGTATCGAGATAGAAAAGTCTGGCACTCTGTTATCTCGGCGTGATGGTATGTATGTATGTTCTACACCTGCTTGGCTCAGTAGCTCGGTGTTTACGATACAATACCAAGAAACACAATATTCTACAATAAATGCACATAACATACTTCCAGCTTGGGAACATAGATTGACATATATTCATATAAATAAATATAAAATATGTTTTTATTCACTGTCAACAAATGAATCTCAGCAGAACTATGCTTGGACCTGGGCTGGGAAATGTGGAAAATTTGGTAAAATTATAAATAAACAGTAAGAAATTTATTTAACAATTTGTAGCAGTCTTCAATTTTTTTTTCAAATTACATGTCGGTCAAAAGAAAAATAATTTACATGACTATGTATCTATCATAACACTTTACTTACGAGTATATTTAACTAACAATCATCTCTTTTTAGTTCTTCTTGGAATCGATCTATTCGTACTGTTTTTTGGATCCATAGCGTATAAAATTTTCCTTTGTCTTCTCAATTCTGTTTCTTTATTCTGTTTTACATCACCGACTTGTTTTCTTATCAAATCATTTTTGAAAGCATAATTATTCGATCTTTTATTATTGTTAGTCTGCGCCATGAATACAATTTCATTTTTGATTTGATCAAACGCGTCTTTCGTGACATCTATATTGTTTTCGACTAACTTTGTATCAGTCTCTATACTTGTGTTTTTAACGCTATTTTTCGATTTAGGATCTGCTTCCATTGTTTCATTGCTAGGTACATCTTCATTAAAAAGATCCTTGACACTAACCATTCTCGTAACAGTTTTGATTGGAATTGATACTGGTTTCCCTTTGTAATCCAATATCAAAGGTAATCCGAATGGTTGATTTGATTCCGAGTTAGAAGACTCTAAATGCCACGCTGCGTTCCTTATTTCAATTCTTAATCTTTCACACTCTTCGTAACTAACATTTTTACTTACATTCAAACTAGTTTCGAGCGGATTGACTATATACAACGGGGAATGGTCTGGTTTAACAATAGCTTTACCTTCATTGATTGATAAAGCTCGCGTTAAGAAATCAAAAGATGCATAAAATTCAAAGAATTGAAATAATAACTGTCCTAAAGAACTCTTATTTGTATTTTGATACTTAATTTTGCTTTTGTCTCTCAAAAATGTGCAATCCACCTGGTCATCTGTAATTCGTATATCATCTTTACCTAAAAAAGAAGTATATAAAACACAGGATAAATTTTAAATGATTAAATTTTTATGACAGAATACAGAATGAAGTGATTGAGGATGAATGTGAACTTAAGTCTGATATGTTAAGTAAGATGAAGAAGAGCATACTGAGATGGTTCGGGCATGCAGAACGAATGAAAGAAGAAAGACTAACAAAACAAATATATATTGCAAATTTAAGTGAAAGGCATGGTGGAGGAAGATCAAGGAAAGAATGCTTAGATCAAGTGAATGATATTTTGAAAGAAGGAAATGTAGAAATTCAGAGAAAACGTAGAAGTTGTATGAGAATCACTGGTTTAGAGATAACTACACGGAAATTATTGTCTTGGGTGGGCGATCCTTTGAAATAACATCTGGTGATATTGTTTATAGATCTGCGACTATATCTCTGATTTATTGGATTATTTACATATGAATTTCCCAGGTATAAGTCAGCTGGCTGTTATCTTGTGTAGAAATATAATGACCCAAAAAATGTATACACACTTTTACACAAGGATTTATAATACCACGAATTCGTGAGGAGTTCATGGATGAGGAGAACTTTTATTTCCAACAAGATGGTGCACCTTCCCATTACCATCACGATGGCCTATTTTGATGAAAATTTGATGGATTGGACGTAGATATAGCATTAAATACCCTTCACGCTCCCCAGACTTCATGGCAATGGACTTTTTTTATATGGACTCATCAAAGATAAAGTTTATGGCACAAAACCGGCAACAGAATGAATTGAGAACAGCCATTAAAAAACAATGCGCCCAAATAATTTTCTATGTTATCAGCATTGCATGAACCAGAACAGCCATCAATTTGAGCACTTGAGATAACTAAAAAAAAATTCATCTGTCTTCTTTAATTTGTAGTTTTAATCTTAATAAATACTGAACTTATAATCATTTAAAGAGTGTATACATTTTTTTGGGACACACTGTAGGTAAATATTCAAATAAATAATATAATATAATTACCTGCAGCCTTTTTAAGGTAGTTATAACTTGGTAATATTGGGCCATTGCAATCATTCTGAAGAAAGAATAACACCATCAAAGTCAAAGGGAAGTTTGTGATCCATCTTCCTGGCGATGGATTGGTCACACCCACACTTTCCGCCCACTTCCTAATTGTGAACACTAGAGGTCTTACTCTATTGTCTAAACTCCCTAATGTGTACATCAATTCAGACATATAAACTCCACTCCTAAAATAAAAAAATTACTCAACAAGATACAGATAAGTCTATCTTATACGATCTTTCATTTTTAACTAGAAAAGTATTTTGAAAACTTCTATACCATTACTTAACACTTCTGAAGCAATCTAAAAAAAGGACAGCCATTTTTTTAAATGAATCTATCCAAGTATGTTTTCTTTCACAATCCGCTTCAACAATGTGATTTAAATGTACCACGTTTCACAAAGGGTATAAATATGTAGCTAACACCTTTCTGAAACCTAATGCAGCACCGACTATTAAAAACGGAACTTTGAATTTTATGAAAAGCTTATTTATCGGTCAATTTCCAGCTTGTAAATGATTCTAACGTGCTTCTTTAACACGTTCGCTGCTAAAGACGCCCATGGGCGTCATCACATTTTTTGTAGAGACGCTGATGACACCCGTTGCGCTTCATTCGATTCTCTTTGTTTGTATGGTACCGAATATTTTAAGATTTTAAGGTTTCCATAAGATTTTAAGGTTTCGAAAATACCGTAAGATTTTAAGGTTTCGAAAATATGATTTTTTTCAGTACCTCTACACTATTCTATAAATACATGCCGCAGTCAACGTGTTAAGGATTTGACCTGCCACGAAGATTGTGATGTACCCTGAATCTTTTTAGATGTGACCACAGATGCAGTACCTTGCATAGGTGGGATTTCATCGATTTCCCTTGTGCTCATGTGGAGTGATCAAAACTGTCCAATCTTTTTGTACCTGGGAGGACTGGAAGAGATCCATCTGGGTACTTTTGAGACTATCATAGATTGGAAACTAAGTAAATGACAGTTGACTCCTTAAATCTCAGGGACTTATACTATCTCCATGACATTTGTCTCCTGCCTAGATCTAAATGAATAGCTACTGAACATCAGAGGCAGTATGCTGGTGCTAACAATGAACTTGTGTATTCCTTATTGATACCACCTGATCCTAATGACTCTTATAAGCTGCTTTTCATAAATTTAAAAAAAGCACTATAGAACTGATATTTTTTGCAAGTAAATCTATTCAAAAATTATATCAAAGATATAAATAAATTAAATCTTACATGCTGGCCATTGACAAGTCACATTCAACTCCTGCATAATCCTGATTATATTTAATGATTGGTATCCTAGCCTGCAAGATTCTCCGAACATAACTGCAACCCGGTATAAAGAGTTGAATCATATCTCCAATGATCTCCATGTACCTCTGTTGCTGTAATCTTCCAGTAGTTGTAGACCTCTTGGTATGGAACACAAGTCTACTTGTAGAATCATCCTGAAAGCAAAAGTTTAACCAATAAAATGATATTTATTATTATACTGCACAACTTGGCGGCTCCAATATATATCTCATAATTATGTGAACCTTTTATTTCATTCAAGACTATTAGTGAACTACAATAGCTTGAGCACAATACACGCACACCTTCCATCCACAAGATGGCTTACAATTATACTCAATCACAAGGGAAATCCTATCGCATCGTATTTAAGAACCAATAAGGATGAGTAGAACTTTTGTTGTCGAATGAACATTCCACAGTTCACAATATAATAATAAAAAAACATGTATATAGTGCCATTTAGAGATCAAACTCTCCTCAAGGGTGCTCGGATACTCGGGACCCGAATCCACTATTATTACATACATATCATCACACCATTCCCCTGTCGGGTAGGCAGAGGACAGAGCGCCAGACTTTCCTATCTTGACATACATCGTTAGTGCCCTCCACATCCATACACTTTCTCATACAACTTCAATAAAAGTTACAACGAACTTAATAGTTCTTGAAGTGCAAACATGTGCAAAATGCCACTTCTTGGTCCTTAACACACTCAGTATTGAGAACATGCCTTGTGTGTCCATACAAAGATGCCCAGTGCAAACGACATGCCAGGCGTGTTCTGTTGATAGTATGTTTGTATCTTTGCTAAATTTCTCAGGACATGTGTTGACAAAAACTTTTACTCATACTGAAAGTCTCAAAAAGCCGTAAAAGTGTCAAAAATGACCCTTCACTTCATGGTCCTTATAGCGCAGAAGTGTCAAAAATGCCATTTCATGGCTCTTGCAAACGTCTCCAAAATGCCACGTCTTGGTCCTTAAAACGCAATAGTCTCGAAAATTGGCACTTTTTGGTCCTTAAAGCACAAAAGTGTCATAAATACCATTTCATGGTCTTAAAGAGCAAAAGTATCAAAAAAGATCAATCGTGTCAAGAATGCCCCCCCTTCATGGTCCTCAACGTGTAAAAGTGTCAAAAATAACACTTCTCAGTCTTTCAAGTCGAAAAGTTTGAAAAATACCACTTTTTGGTATCCTTTTGCGACTATATTATAGTGTATCACCATGAGTTTTGCAATCATATGATATATCTCAACTACTATGATAGTCAAGAAAATTATTCTTATAATTTAATTTCACAAAATAAAACTACAAAATTGCAAGAGAAGATATGATTAACCTTGTCATCTTCAGAGAATCTTAAAAGTAAATCTAGATCACATCTCATCTTGCCAAATCCATTGACTGACGATCCAAACGGTCGCACTGAGACATCTGGATACAATCCAAAGAGAGCAAGTTCAATCTGTAATCAGGTTAAAACAGAATAACATTTCACAACTGAAAGTAACTTAAAAGGGCATCAAATACAAACTAAATTAAAATTATTAAAACTTTATTTACTTAATTAAATGCCACAAGAGACAATCCAAACATCATGACATATTTTACAACTTACTAAATTATGCAACTTTTAAGAGCACTCTGTTACATAATACAATTTTTTATATGAAATTGTATCAACCAAATAACACAGTTGAAACTAACATAAGATAGTACAAGATTGGTTCAAACCTTTAACTAGTCAATAGAAAGGTAATGTTACATTCATCATCCATTAGCAATCAAAGTATTTTTATAAGCGATCTAATTTTTTTTTATATTTGAAAAATGACAAACTGCCATGTTTACGATATGTGTAAACATGCTAATTTCCCTGCCAGACTATGTATAATCTAACCATTTACACAAACATTATTTAAAGTATAATTAGTCGCAGGGTGTCCAAAATAGATAATTGTGAAAGTCAGAGAGGGAGAGTCATTTCAAAAACTTTAGACAGATGGTCTAATAGAGATAAAGAATTTTATTTTGTAAAATGAGCTTAAAAAACAGAGACAAACATGATGTACTCATTATTTAAAAAATAAACTTTGCCTAAAACACCTGTTATTTTTATTTACTCCGAAGTGAACCTGTTCAATGTGACCTTTCCATGCAGTCCAACATTTATCTCTTCGAGCATAGTCAAAAAATAAAAGAAGAATATTTAAGCCTATTCATTTAAAAGTGTTAATGATGTACGAGGTTAGTAAAAAAATAATGAAAATTGTCGAATTTCGCGGAGTTTGTTTTTTTTTGACCTTATCTTTTTTCCTCGTGTTGGCGACACTGTCAGTGATTAACATTTCAATTTTCAGCCATTTTAGATAGGCAGTTTGTGTTTGACAGACAAGTATTTACAATGCATTTTGGCACGATTTTTTCATTTTATGTTCCCGAAGATGCAAAAGACATTGAAAGGATGTTTTTCACCATAGAGGAAAGAAAGGCAAAATCGCTGGGTGAGCTAAAGGCTAGCCCAAAAAGTGCGTTCCACAAATATTTTGCAGACTGGAAAAAATGTTGGTAAAGGTGTATTTTATTAAATAAACACTTTTTGATAAAAATGAAAAATCTCATTATTTTTTTTATCAAACCCCATACATTGTTGTATTTTTTGAACAGATTTTTTCTTGTACAAAATACGACCCTGGGCCTTCTGAGCCCTAGCATGTTGTGTGCAGTAGTATGTACTTATTTTTGACAACATATATTAATCATGTTTGTATTTCAATATTTAAATTGTTCTTGTATTTCTGTATTTATTTGCACTCAGGCATTTAATTGTATTTGTTTTTTAGTTGTCACTTATCGAAATTGACCATAAATAAATCAATAAAATGCCCCATCTAGGGCAGTTTACAGCTTGACACCCTTCCAAATGAAGCTAAGACATAAAACCAATGGATGATGTAAGACAAATTGAAATTGAAATTCATTGAATCAAAAATGCAATTTTGATCAGTTAGCAGATAACATTCTTAATACTATTGTAATATAAATAATAAAATAAATAAAATTACCTGTCTCGCAACTAGATACCTAAGTCTGATCCCAAGATCATTTAGACACGTCATGGTGTATAATTTTTCTATTTGTTCTGAAACAGTTCCAGATTTTATAATACTATCCATAACTGCAGCTTCAGACGGAATTTGACATCCATGTGTTATTACTAAGTCCACATCCCTATTAGATTTGTATATGTCTTGTATTTTGTTCTTCCCATTTCGCAGTGACCTGAACCAAAGAAATGGAGATTTGACGGGTATTGTATCTCCTTCTTTTGCAAAACAACACGATGACAGTAAGTTTGTAGCATCTTCTTCATTGTGAAATTCAACTAGCAGAAAATGCTAAAAATAAAATAAAATATGTGATTAAATACAATTGTTCATTTTTGAGTCACATTGAATATATGGCACTTTTAATGAAAGACTACACAAGTCTAGATTTTTCATCAAATAATTTATGCATATTTTGAATAATTAAGTTTGAATACAATACAACCGGGCTGCTTTATTGCCATATTGGAATTTCTTCAAACCGAGCAGAAAGGTTGAGGCAGAGCAAGCCTTAAGTGAAAATCAGACTTGAACCCTTTTTTAAAGAATTTGGGTACTAACAGAAATCGAACCTGCAGCCCCGGGTTGGGAGATAGGTTTTTATTAACTAGGCTACGAAGGTCTGATGTCCTTAATTACTGTTTATAGTGAAAAATCGTCACACCTCTTATTTGAACTTAATGCTGAAAACTATCTACCAGGTCTGTAAATATGAAACCGGAATTTGCTCATAGATGGCTCTAGTTGTCAATGTAGTGACTGTCAAGCTGCGTCATTGGCGCCCTTTTTTTGTGTTTACATTTGTCAAAGACTTTTAACTCACAACAATCCAAGTTTAATACAACTACATATGTTTTCATAGCGTTGAACATGTCTGTTTTTGTGCTTGAAAACTACGATTCGCCGACAGCATTGATTTTCTGTTACCATTTGAAGAAAACTGCTGCAGAATCGCATCGAATGCTTGTCGAAGCTTACGGTGAGCATGCTCTTGGTAAATCACAGTGCTTTGAGTGGTTTAAAAAATTCAAAAGTGGCGATTTTGACGTGAGAAACGAAGAACGTGGAAGACCCCGAGAAAGTTTGAAGACGCCGAATTGCAAGCATTGTTGGATAAGGATGACGCTCAAATGCAACAACAACTCGCAGATCAATTAAATGTGACACGAGAAGCCGTCTCCATACGTTTGAAAGCCATGGGAAAGATCCAGAAGGTGGGAAAATGGGTTCCACATGAACTGAATGAAAGACAGCAGGAAAACCCAAAGCACACTTGCGAAATGCTGCTCACCAGGTACAAAAGAAAATCATTTCTCCATCGAATGGTGACTGACGATGAAAATGGATATATTTAGAGAATCCTAAGCGTAAAAGATCATGGGTAACTCCAAGCAAACCAGCGACATCGACTGCAACGCCAAATCGCTATGGACGGAAGACAATGATCTGTGTTTGGTGGGATCAGAAGGGTGTTATCTATTATGAGCTGCTAAAACCTAGCGAAACCGTTAATACTGAACGCTACCGACAACAAATGATGGATTTGAACCAAGCATTGCGTGAAAAACAACCAGAATATCAAAAGAGGCAACACAATTGATTTTGCTTCATGATAATGCACCATCGCACACAACAAAACCGGTCAAGGAAACGATTGAGGCATTTAGTAGGCAAATACTTTTGCATGCGGCTTACTCACCAGACTTGGCTCCATCCGATTCACTTGTTCACCTGGTGTATAGGTAAAAACCCGGTAAGTTTTGTCATATTAGGGTATTGGCTACCTCTGTTTTCTGCCATACAGCTTTGGAGGACATCTAGTGATTTTGTCTCAGCATAAAATGCTTCGATTTTAACCATACAGGTACACTTGGTGCAGTATACTTTTATTTAAATATTTAATGTTATACTGTCTTAGTTTAAAATTGTTCTAAATAATGAGACCTTATCCTGAAGACAGCAGAAGAGTTTTATAGAGAACTATATGCCGATACAGATACGGTAACTGATATGGCAAAAGTTGTATGCGTGGATAAAAAATGTGAACATCTGTCCTCTCAGCCTTGCCCAAAAGGGACACAACATAACGTATGTATTATATTTTTTGTTTCAATATTATTTAGTTTAAAATTAAAATATTAACCTTTTGTCCATTTGACAAAGTGTAATGGTGGACTCCAAGGATATTCCCAAAATGAGAACAATAAGTATGAAGTTCTGGAAATGACAACTCGGAATTTACTTGAACTAACACACTGCGCTTGGCCTGGCATCTTCTGTCCTTCACCATATCATCAAATGATGCATAATTGTTGTGAAAATCTAAAAATTAATTAAAAATATTAAAAATAAAATAAATAATAACATATATACATACACGCCATCACACCAATTCCCTGTGGAGGGAGACCAGAGAGCAAAACTTTGCTATCACAACATACATCTTTAGCTTCTTCTATATCTATCAATTCATACAACTCCTTTGGTTTTTCTGGCAACCTTTCTTCCTCTCAAGATTTCATTAATTAGGTCCATCTTTACTTTTCTTGGTCTTTCTCTCTCACATTTCCTATCATATTTGCATTATATATTTGTTTTGTTTTTACTCATTCTAATGTCCAAACCACACCAGAGTACTCTTTTTATTCTACTTATTACACAGTATCTAGATCAGATAACATTTATCCTTTATCACTTCCTTTCATACTCTCCTCAATTGACGCATTTCTCCACTATTTATTTGGTTTCTTTCATACTTCTTCGACATCCTCGTTTCATTCTCACACAACGAAGTTGACACTAATATACTGTTGCAAAAAATCATTCGTAGTAACAAGTGATAATAAATCAGTAGATTCATATATTTTTATTTTAAATGGAACTGTTGTTGGAAGTATGGTATTATACTTTCATTATATACAGTACAATCTGGTGAGCGTATTGCCATGTGGGAATCTCTTCTATCCAACCAGAAAGATGTTTAAGAGGTCTTAAGTGAAAACTAGACTGGAATCTTTAAAAAAAATTGGGTTCCAGTGGAAATCGATCTCGCAAACCTCATGATTGGGAAGCAGGAACTGAGTGAAAAAATCTAACAAAAGTTTGCTGCTTTGCATATTTTTCTATTTCTCTTCAAACTACTTACTTTTCCAGACAATTTAGAGCTTTTCTCTATATCGAGATCATTTACAATTAGGATTTGAATTCCCTTTTTCAAAATGTGTTAAAGCATCAACTAATATCTTTAGTATATAAATTCTCGAGAAATTTTCATTTTGTTTTCCGTGTCGCTTAAGGGTGGATCTTGGTACATTTCATTTAAATATGATTTTTTTTATAATTTCATATATATATATATATTTTTTTTTTCCTATGAGCGACTTTGATTTTTTAAATTCCGGCAAAGGAGAATCTATAGAGTGAGGTATGGATGTATTGTTAAAAACATAGAATGAGTAATTAAATGTCCAAATTCTCAGATTGTTCAGGCATTCGGAGTTTGTTACTTTTACTACGTTTACATTCATAGGAGTGTGTGTATGTGTACAAAGAGCTGCTCATACGTAATTTATAAAAATACAATTGGCATTTAACTCGATCAAATCAATTTTTAAGTTATGAATACTCATTGAGTAACTTGATTTAGTTAATATATGGAAGCACATGCAGCTACTTCATGGTCAAACAATAAAGAAAATGGAACTGTGTTACAATGGAGAGAACATTTAATTAAAAGTCGTACAAAAAATAGCCCTCACTGAAAAAACGTTGCTTTAAAAAAACAATACCCGAATCCAAATAGGAAATCAAAGTAAATGTATCTAGAGACACATTTCAACGTTATCAGGCTTCTCAGAGCTGTATGTTATATGGTATTCGATTAGATAGTAAAATCGGATTACAAAAAACTTTGAAACTATTTCAATACAAAACTTCCTTATAATTGATATGTTACACTGTCTTTCAAAATTTTATTTACTAGCCATAAATAAATAAAATAAAGTAATTACCATAACCTATAAAACTTAAAATCAACATAAAATCATCTCACCAGCGTAATTTCGTCGAGCAAATACTGAGATAAACTTGATAGAGCGTTGTCCATTTTTTCTTAAAGCTAAACTGTTTTCGGTATTTAAAATTTTATTATTAGATTTCAAAACTAGTCTCCCAAATCGAACCAAAAATGACATTTTCGAGTCATAAACAAATTTCTATGAATACTACCACAAACCTCACATGTATAAAAGCATAGACAAATATTGACTAAACATTACATTATGTACATCGTTTTATTATAATAACTCCAATGTGACCACATTTTCATTAATTTATATAACCATACCATGTAAAATTTGAAAACCAACTTTTAATAAATTATTAAAAAAAATATGAGATACATAAGGTTATACTTAAGGTTCGCATACCGAATAACTGAAGGAGTTGAACTTATATTATATTGATATATTTAATTTTAAATATGGCACAACAAGATTTATTTAAATTTATCTTCATATGGAAAGATAAGTTGTGGGTGCAATTAAAGATAATGGCCTGTGAATAAGTTTGCTGAGTGAAGTAAGTAAACTACGGAAAAATGTTGATGGAAAGGGTTTAATGCTCAGAATGCCTTTTCAAGTGAAAGAGGATGCATGTGTCAAATTTTCTCTTTGAGTACGTTTGAGGAAGAATGTATGGCAAAAAATAAATAAGTTTTTTGTGCACTTGTGGAAAAAGCATATGACCGCGTGAAAAGCAACAAGCTATGGAAAATATTAATTGAATATGATGCTCAATGTAAACTTAAATTTAGTATTACGTCATTATACGCTGATAGTAGAAACTGTATTAGAATGACTGGTAACCTGTACTGAATGGTTTAATATTTCGAAAGGGGTAAAGAAAGAATGCGTTATGTCACCCTGGTCGTTCAATATTTATATAGATTCATGTGTGAAGCAACTACAGAGGTCAATTGGTGGCAAACAATTGTCAAACGGGAAAGCATGCTGATTGCTGTATGCAGATGACATGGTAGCGTTGACGGAAAGTGAAGGTAAATTGCAGGATTTTATAAGTAAATTGTATGAGAGATGCGAAGAGAAAGATCCGAGAATGAATTTGTAAAATCCAAAATAATGGTGATAGAACAGTGTGAAAGAAAAAGTAAATGAGACAGTTGATTATTTCTGCTATTTAGATAGTATTTTCTCAGATTATGAAAAAGTTAAGAGGGATATCGAACAGTGTGTAGCGATAGGAAACAAAGGCAATGGAGCACTAAAATATATTAGTCGAACCGGAGAGTATCAAAATTTTCTAAGATACAATTGTATTTTGGTACCAATTTTGATGTATGGCAGTGAAACGTGGACGTGAAAAAAATAGTAAAGGGAGCCGAATAAATACTATAGAAATACGTGCATTGAGAAGAATAAATGGAGTAACAATGTATGACAGAAGATCTGTGAGCGGTGGGTTAGTCATGCCTGGTCTAGAACTTTGACCATTTATGCATTGCGATAGTTGGCGGCAGGGCTTCAGCTCCATCAGCGTAACACACTGAAGGACTTCCAATTGAAGCCAATCATATTTTTTGGTACAGGTTCCTATCATACATAACACCGTGAGCCTGAGTAATAATGCTAGCTATCAATCATGCAAAGAGAATTACGCAGACCCACTTCCTAAGGACTGTCAATTGACTGTTGTTTGCAATTTGAGATTGCCTACTCTCAGAGAAGTCCAGGTTACAAGAGATGTTCGTGCACGAGGAGTCTAGACATCTGTCCCCGGACCAAGAGAGGTCTGCACACTTCTAGCTCTGAATCGCAAGAATGTATGTCCACTGTGAAAGACTAGATGACAAGCAAGTCTGTTTCCTTGTTCATCATCCTTATGGTCCTTATATTTCTTACCCATGGATAAGGAACGAAGTGACATCACATAAAAAATTAAAATGAAGTCATAACAAACTGAACAGCCCCTGCTTGGAATCGATACTTTTTAATTATGTAAACAAATTGACTTGCTTAAAATCTGAGCAAAAGTTAATATATTATCATAGTACATTATCAACCAAGATGCACTAAAAGTTAGTTGACGTTCTCACAAACTACAAACGTTCTCTTTAATAGGTTACATTGTCCTCCGGTTTCTTTTTCTCAGCTAAAATGATTGGACTAAAACATCATATGGAAAAAAATCTGAGAATGAATGCTACGAAATTCAAAATAATGGTTAAATAAAAGTGTGAAAGGAAAAGTAAATATGATATATGAGTAAACAATGAAAGATTAGATCAAGTTACGGAATTCTGCTATTTAGGTAGTATTTTCTCAGATGATTGAATAGTTGCAAGGAATATCGAAATGCGTCTAGAAACAGGAAACAAAATCAGTAAGGCTGTAAAACTTCTTCTTCTCAGTGTCATGTCAGGTCCCCCCAACGTTAAATATCACATTGTCTCCGGCAGCCCAAAAAAGATCTCCAACGCCCCTTATGCCAGTCCAATCACGTATATTGCGGAGCCAGGAGATTTGCCTCCTGCCAACACCTCTTCGACCTTCTATTTTGCCTTGGATGATCAGGTGCAGTAATTTGTACTTTGCTCCTCTAAGTACATGACCCAAGTAGGACACCTTTCGGATTTTAATATTAGTCACCAACTTTCTATCAACTTTGGCTCTTTGAAGGACCCTTGTGTTGCTGATCATATCCGTCCAGGTTATCCGTAGCATTCTCTGATGCATCCACATTTCGAATGCTTCCAGTCGGTTCATACTACTTACTTTGAGGGTCCATGATTCCACTCCATGCAATAACACTGACCAAACGTAGCATTTGACTAACCGTTGTCGAAGTATGAAGGCAGTAAAACAACTAACATATACTCAAACTGGAGAGTCAAAATCTACTAAGATGATAATCCACAGCCAATCATATGGAAGTGAAATGTAGACGTGGAAGACTGAACAGAGCCAAATAAATGCTATAGAAATGCATCCATTGAAAAGAATATATAGGGTGACAATGTACAACAGAATATTTTTTATTTATTTATTTATTTATTATTACACATGACAAGAAATATACAAAATTTGAGAAAAAACAACAGGTAATTTGATTTGGACATACAATTTTAATGGATCTGGGTTTGTTGCCTTTCATTTGTCGTATCCCCAGTAAACTAGGCTTTTGCCTGTATCTCAATGAGGATATTTAGCATGAAAAAATAAATCGATACTTCTTTCCGATTTTTTATTCCACAAAAACAAAACCCCGTTGCACGCTCTCATCAACCTGACAAACAGTGACACTCAACTACAACTGGAAACATCTTGCGAAATTCAACTCCTCACACATTATCACTCCAGAAAGACCAAAAATATTCATCCCACAATATACCGCACACAATCATAAGAATAAAAATCAAAACAAAGTTAAAACAAAAAAAAAAAAAAAAAACACAGAAACACAAATACAAAAACAACCAAAATTAAAACAACAAGAAGTAACCCACACTCACGAGCTCACATAAATCCTTTCCACTCGTCATTCATCCTGAAAGCCCAAGTACTCAAAATCCTGTCGCAATAACAACCACGCTCCGATCGACTGTCTAAATGGTTTTCCTACCTTTACCTTTATTGAAGTTGGCACGCCATTGTATGTAATGGGAGCCAAATAAGCATATTGCCTTTAGGCAAAAGAGGTTTTAACTCTAGGGATGGTGAACATTTAATTAGTTGCCATGCGTGTCATGTGTGTCTGCATCTTCCCTTCAATATGGAATGAAGTGATTAGAGATGTATGCAAACTTAAAGCTGATATACTAAGTTTGATTAATTAGAGCTATCTGAGATGGTTTTGGGTGTGTAGAACGAAAGAAAGACTTACAAAACAAATGTATAGTGCAAATGTGGGTGGAAGGTATGGTAGAAGAAGACCAAGGACAGTATGATTGGATCAAAATAAACCAATACATGCAACAGGCATCTTCCATCCGCAAGATGGGTGACAATCATAAGGATGGATTGCCGGTCTTGTCATATATATAAAAAACGTTATGATATATTGATACATGAACAGTATTTAGAGTTTTTTTAAGTAAATAGATTAAAATGTAAAAGAATAATAATGTAAAGGACAAGACTGAACTGGGTGACATGAATTCGAGCATTAAAGCATGCACTTCTCTCACTTTTCAGCATTAAAGCTGTGACATTACCAGTTCTTTTTGTTTTGTAAACTTGCAAAAGCTCTAATTGGTAATCTTCACAAATGATACAAGTTAGATTTTTACAGAAAAAACAAAGCATCTGTATTGATCCTCTGATTACAATCATCCCCAATTCATTATAAAATCAGGATAATATTGTAGTAAATGTGATGGTTAAATTCCTTCCATCTCTTTCGAAGTATAAATAATGGCTTCTTACTGTCTGGTAGCAAGTGGTCATTGGATGCTAGTTGCTCGGACCTAAGATGAAATAAAGATTTCTTGCATTACATCTAGCAGTTCTGGGGTGCAGGGGGCTGGGTGATGGAACTTAATGTGATGAGTCAGATGATTTTGAGAAATTAGAGCACTTAACAACACACAAAAACAATACCACTTGACATGTGCACGCTGAATCTGTTCCGAGATAATCATACTTAATACCTCCACGGATGATAAACAGTATGCTGCGAACATGTGCAAACATGACCAGATGGCTTAGCACAGATCACATTTCTGTGACGCCTGCGGAAGGGAATACACAGCTAGAATCAAGCTCAACTCTCAGAGATCACATGATCGACGTAGAGGAACATCTCGAGATTTACATTAAATTAACTAGGGAATATACGATTATGATGTCCAGCAAGGATGGCAATGCACTCTGAATAATTATTTGAAAGTAAAGGAAGTTGTTTAAATCACATTTTTACATTAGAACAAAGAAATGATAATATCAATATTTATGTAATTCAATTATGTTTCTAATTATGTTTAATTTAACACAAAATTCTTATCTGTGCAATATTTTTGGACAAAGCATTTTATTTTTTGACGGAGACAAAATACTATATGTGATGAATGGGATGAATATCTCAACCAAGTCAACTAGGATTTTCCAGCACAGAAGTTCCACACCCATTTCCAAGCATATATTCACATTTCAATGCTTTCTTTCTCATAATGTGATTACCAAGGCCATGAAAATATTTAATTTCAGCTGTTTGTATTTTTTTATTGTATACTACAATAATAATAAATGAAAGAGGTTAATGATTTATTTCTGATGGATTTGAAAAATGTAATACAGAAAAAAGGTAAAAAATTGTATCAAATAACATTTATTACAAAAAGTATTTTGAAATGATTAACCCATAATCATCCAATTTTTTAACAAAAATTTAATATTTTGAAAAAAAAAATGCAACATTTTATATAGCGTTTAATGATTTCATCAATGTGGTTTTCATTTATGCACTGTTTTCCAGGAACCAATTGCCTCCGTAAACTTTTTCGACACTGTTTCTCAGAAAAGACTTAACTTTATACTTCTTCACTCCTCTTATGCAGAAAGACTGAAACCAAAATTTGGTAATGAAATTCAAAGTGATATGGCATATCTATTACTCCGTTTATATAAATCATGGGCACTTTTAACGGATTATCTGTCCAAATAAAGAACAATTTTGCTATAGAGAAATCACTCGATTAGTGTTCAAAAAATATTGAAGCAAAAGTAAAAACAGGTTATACATGACTATTAGACAAAGTCATTCAATAGCACTCCATAGAGGGGGAATGGTCGAGGGAAAGAATAACAAGGATGTATGAGGTTTTATCGAAGTATTTGAGGTCTTATTTTTCATGTATGGTACTGAATTGGATGCCAATGGGTTCAACATATTGATTATTAAATCTCAAATGTGCTAAGTCTTTCTAAAAAGAAGCATTTCCAATAAACTGTTTATTATTCTTTCTTAACCAATTCAATTATTTTTTCATCATGGATAACTTTCAACTTTTTTATGTACATATCCACCAAATTTGTAATTTGTATTCTTGTATTATACAAAATATCTTCTGATAAAGTCGCATGATTCTTTAACTTTTTAAAACATTTAATTTGAATGTCTTTTGACCTTTCTTTATGTTTATGGAATAAAACTTTTGCATTTTTAGCCAATTGCTCTCTATGCTCCTTAGTCACTTTTGGCACCGGAACAAACAAAGTAGTACCATCCTGCTGAGGGTT
Organism: Odontocerum albicorne; assembly: GCA_949825065.1. Classification (NCBI taxonomy): domain Eukaryota; kingdom Metazoa; phylum Arthropoda; class Insecta; order Trichoptera; family Odontoceridae; genus Odontocerum; species Odontocerum albicorne. The sequence goes on along the minus strand of OX463852.1, from coordinate 18,308,511 downwards.
TAGATTCAAACCCGACATACTGATTGCTTTCAAAACATCTGGTATAGTTTGAGGAAAAGAAGTAAGGTTTAAAATTATTGTTTTAGGATTTTTTCTGACTATCTGAGCCAATTCTTGCAATTCATAGTCTTTTCCATCATGATGCACCTTAAGTGTTTCAATTGACCCAACTGATGAACGTATGGATACATTTTTCACAAAATCATCTTTCAGCTCGTCTACAATATTATTCAGTTCCGATGTCAACTCTTCCACGTCGAATACAGTTGCGAGTTGTTTAGAATCGACAGAAATCTTCCCATCTTTCCTCTTTTTGCTTGTCTTATCCTTTCCTTTGTCTTTTGCTTTAGAATAACTGCGGAAAATGTCTCTATAATACGAATGCCGGTGAAAATAAATATTTTTTATTTCATGAAAGTTTCTAGTACTTGTAACACCATAGATTTTGGGCACATTTAGCAAATAATCACATTGATTTAGAAAACACCGTGAAAGACGCGAAGTAATATTTAAAATAGATCTTTGAACAAAATTCATCGCGAATTAGGAAAACTCAAATAACCTCACATTTGTTGAAAGAAAACCGAGATGACAGTTTGAATACATGGCAAGAATCGAAATATGTAGTATTCTGCAAATTGACTTCCTTGTAAAAAAAATCGTTTATTTGCAGGAGAAATAAATTATAATATATGCCCGTGTAATGAATTATTGATCGAAAGTTACTGAAATCATATACTATCTGGCTATTATTTTGTGAAACAAATATTTATAATCTTCAAACGACAAATAATATTTACTCAAGCACTAGTAACTAAATTGATATTAAAAATATGTAATATGAACAAATTTTAAAAATCATGTGAGATGGCTGATTTTTTTATTTTTAAAATCATCCTTGAAAATAAAAAATATTTCGTTACTGTTGACCGTGTGGTTATATTTTTGTCCATAAATTTTTCAAGCTCTACCAGTAACAAAAAACCTTTTTAACATTTCTGAAAAAACATGGTTGGAAAAGAAAATTATCTGATTGTTAGGTTTTTTATTTCAATGACACCTTCGTAGGCATTGGTATAAATAATTGTTATATTAATTATCTGTCCTTAGTATGTTTTATCAGAAATAAAAACGTTTTATTGGAGATTTCGACAACATAGTACATTTACCAAAAAACAGGACTAAGGAGAAACAATATCTTTCATATAAAAAATCAGCTCAAAATAAACTTTCACTTTGTAGAAATAAATTGGTCTGCAACATTGAGCGAAATGAAAAAAAAGGTTATGTAAAAGATTTTGGAATTTGTTGACTCAGAAACAAGCGTTGGTTTTTATTTCAAAACTATAATTCCAAAATGTTAGTTAATTTTATTCTATAATTCTCTACTCATATAACAAAAAGTCGTTAATAAAAATTTCTCTTGGTTTTATACATTTAAAAACTGAGCTTACCAAATACGTTGCAGATATACCTTTAGAGCTTTTTTTAACCAGCTTCATTATTTTTATTGTCGTTCATCAATATTATGCCGTAATAATATAGCTATTACGACATTTGATCTCGAAATTTATTTAAACATTCGAAGCGAGCAAACTTATATTTTTTCTGTTGAAACGAGTGACAACCTTTTAAATTTAATATATGAATAATTCCTAAGTCAATAAACGGATTAAAATGGCATTTGATGAATGTTTTAAAAACGTGAAAACAATACTTTATTATATTTATTTGGAGACTTTCTATATTTCAAAGAATTTCAATTTTCTACTTTAATATAGGAATATTTAATGTCATTCAAATGAAAATTGGTAAACGCTGTTATAATGAAAAATCATTTTTATATTTATTAATCAGGAACTCTATACTTTTTAAAATCAGGTTTTGATTTGATATATATTCATTTTTTTTTTTTTGTAAATTAGGAAGATAAGTATTTTTAAATTTCTAGTAATTTATCCAAATGCAGTACTTCTTTCAAATTACATATCAAAAGAATTATTATTGCCATAATAAAAAAATATACTTTCAACGAAAATTGTCCACAATTAATGTTTGTCGCTGTCAATATTTATTATGCTCCTTTTATTCGTAATTGAACGTACATTAGATTTTACGTCAGGTAAAATACAATCTCGTATTACATATGTCTAAAGAATACTATTTTCCACAAGAAATAAAGACACTGAACTATCAGAGGAAATTTTATAAAATTAGTTGAATTGATGTTTTGAAACAAATTTTCCAATAAATAATTGACCAGTAAAAAGTAGCAGACCAAACCTGCCAATTTGTTTTGGTTGATATGATCTGACAAGACCAAAGGAATGCGAACTTTTGCCGCTTTTTGTGAGAATAGATGATTTTGATGTTGACACTAGAAGTCTGTCCTTTTCTAGCATTTTTTAAACAGCAGAATATTTCAGACTTTTATAGACTTAACTCAAAAAATAAACAGACGGAGTTAGTTATAAGTGATTGCTGCTTAACCGTTTTACTGCTGGACATTTTTCTTCAATACTATAAAACATCTATGTATAGACTCTCAGCACTAACAATTAGTATCATTTGTCAGTTCGAGCATTGCTTTCAATGTGATATCAATATTTATTTTGTTTTGCATCTTTTTTAATTCACTATGTCATCAAGAACCAGCATTAACACTAAACTATTTGTTACGTATGAAAATGTGGTAGTTTTGTTGGGGAAAAAGAGCATCCCAACATTACAGATTTGAAAATAATTTTATGCAAACCCCAGACACTTTAAAATTTTGTAGGCCTATTTAATACATCGTTGATCTGTGCTTATATGGTATATCTGTTAACAGGATCTATCAAAACTTAAAATGGGATATTGCAGCATTATAGGTTGTACAAGCAAACCTCTGAAGAAGCGCCGAAAGAAGGATACAAGAGAGACTGAGAAAGTCACCTTTCATAGGTAAGTATAATAAATATATTGGGTGTACAAATAAGTCACCGCCATTTGACAAAAGTTGGCGCCACCAGTAAGTTATGGTTAAAATTGTCAGATGTAAAATGTCATTATCGTAAGGTTGGACATCTGTCAACAACATGACCTTGAAATATTAGTGAATTTTTATCAGTATAACATATTTTTTTGTGTTCGAAAATGTCAAGTTTTGAGCCGAATAAGCGTCATTTGCGGGAACTTTTGATTTACTTCTTCAATTTGAAGAAATCTGCAGCTGAGGCGCATCGATTGCTTGTAGAAGCATATGGTGAGGCTGCCTTAAGTGAGAGAAGTTGTCTTGAGTGGTTTCAAAAGTTTAAGAACGGTGAATTTGACATCGAAGACAAAGAACGTAGCGGAAGGCCGAAAGTGTACGAAGACGCGGAATTGGAAGTATTATTGGATCAAGATTCGTGCCAAACGCAAGAAGAACTTGCACTTACATTAGGAGTGACTCAACAAGCAATTTCACATGGGTTGAAATCATTGGGAATGATTCAAAAACAAAGAAATTGGGATTCATATGAACTGACACGGAGAAACTTTGAATGCCAATTTTCCACATGTGAAATGCTGCTTGCCAGGCATAAACGAAAGGGTTTTCTGCACCATATAGTCACTGGTGATGAAAAATGCATCCATTATGATAATCCAAAAAGGAAGAAATCATGGGGATCCCCTGGTCATGCTTCAACATCTACGGCTAAGCCAAATATTCATGGAAAAAAACTCTTGTTGTGTATTTGGTGGGATCAGCTTGGTGTCGTGTATTATGAGTTGCTCAAACCGAATGAAACCATTGCTGGGGCTGTCTACCGAACATAATTGTTGAGATTGATTCGAGCACTCGAGGAAAAGCGCGCCCACTACTACGCCAGACACGACAAAATTATTCTCCTGCATGATAATGCTAGTCCACATGTTGCGGCACCGGTCAAAACCTATTTGGAAACACTCAATTGAGAAGTTTTACCCCACCCGCTGTATTCACCAGACATTGCTCCTTCTGATTACCACTTGTTTTGATCGATGACGCATGGCCTGTCTGAGCAGCACTTCACATCATATGAAGATACCAAAAATTGAGTCGATTCGTGGATAGCCTCAAAAGATGATGATGATGACTGACGCGGTATTCGTATGCTGACAGAAAGATGGGGAAAAGTAGTGGCAAGCGATGGGTACTACTTCGAATAAAACATGAGGTTCCGTTCTTTCACAATAAATGCCCATTTTTTTATAAAAAACGGCGGAAACTTATTTGTACACCTAATATATAGAATAATTTGCTGTGACATGATTAATTTTCCTGATGAAGAGCTCGGAGAAGGAGTTCCAAACTTTTCATTATGAAATTTTATGGTGAGATTTTTAATTTACACTATTGAATTTTGTTTTATTAGTTTATGCTTTTTCAAAATATGCACAAAGGTGCTATTAAAATGAAGCAATGCATTTTTTTTTCAAATAATTTATTGCTAACAATCTTTTTTAGTTTGCCATTTCACTTTAATGACTTTTTTATTGACCATTGAGCAATAGAAAATTCAATATTATATTTTGCAGTGACATCTGACAGGACATTAGGTTTGATAAGTATTTATATTTATTATTATACTCCTTCATAATAAATAATGTTGCAATTCAACTTCTCATTTTTATTATCTTTGTTTCTAAGTGTCGAAATGGCAGATTTACGACACATCTCTAGAGTTATTGCAAAAGTTGAATGCTTATCGTTACAGTCTACAACAGTGCTTCTTTAACTTTCTGTTTTCATGGGCCAGTGTTTTTTTAATTCTTAACAGATAAGAGTTTGCAGTCTCTAGTGTTCAGCTATTCTTTTGTTCACCGTTCTTACCGTTTGTCCTATATACACCTTAGACCCGCTCGACTAAAGGGTCGCGGTTTTTGGGAGATATTAGGTTTCTCAACTGTGACTTTGAGTACCAGAGATTGTTTTAATTTATGTTTTCTCAAAATTTTGGCAATTCTGTCCATAACACTTCTTATGTATAGAAAGAAGGTTACACCAAGTGTCTTCTCTTTTTCTGATCCACTTCAGTATCCATCGCTAGACATCTCCAAATAGTCGAAGTGATATCTGTTTTTTGTAGCCGTTCTACTGGAGTGCTCTAGTGAGTATCGCTAGATCATTATCAATTTCGGATTCCTAGTTTATTCGTATTTTTATCAATTGTTATATATTTTATTGCTTAAAACTTTGCATTCTTTTATCAGTCTTGTTAAAATTTCACAATAATGGTTTGACACTTTTACCTGAAAAATATCGATATAAAAAATCTCACTTGATGAGTTCCTATTTATGATTTCTTGGTTTTAAGAGTTTATTCCCTTAATATTGTTAGTTGATTTCCGGTTGAAATTTCTAAGCATAATTTATAGGATTGCTTCAAGCAGACAATGTATAACTTATAAGTGAAGAACTAATTGAAATGAAATAGCAGGATGAAATGAAAAAATCTGAAACGCCCATTCGTCCTTTCAAACTTATCAAAGACTTTTAAGATCTTAAATACTATGAAGATTTTTAAACCTCAAACATGTAAAGCAAAAGTGATTCGAGATTGGAAAATGTTAATGCCATTAAAAAAAGGATTTCTCGCAAGCAAATGGCTGTTGAAACTTTTGTCAAGAAAAAAACCAACTAACTCTGTGCACCCAGTCTACAAAGCGTGCGGCACCTTCGAATGAAGAAGCACAATTATTTCCATAGCGCCATTTCATGTAATAAAAGTAACAGTATACAGATTTTCTGGTATTTTTTCAGATTTCCAAAAAAAAACAAAGCTCTTCACAGAGGATGGTGTGATATAATTGGAGGTCCTAGTTGGAACCCCACAGAGCATAGCAAAGTTTGTTCATTGCATTTTACTCCAGATTGTTTCTACAAGGTGCCCCGTGGGTTTACCAGATTATGTCGGGACTCGGCGCCCTCCTTAAGATTATCTCCTCCTAAAAGTAATGATTCCGATGACCTGATTACTTTAAGAGAAAAGCTATTGAAATGCCAATGTATATCTGAAAGACGGAGAAAAAGGATGAGAGCATTAGCACGACAAATTGAACGGTTGAGGCAAAAGCTTTTTAAAATAACTGGGAAAAAAAATAAACCTTTTCCTGTACCCAAAACAAAATGCCAACATTCATCAAATTCTGAAATTGAATCTGATTTGGAATCATTATCTAAATTTGGAGCTGAACATGAATCGATGGAGGGGTCGGAATCTGAATCTAAAATAGAAACATCGTATGAAATGGAGATTGAAGATAACTTTAAACATGAACTGCAGTCACAGAGAGAAACCAATCCTGAATTAGAATCTAATTATGGAAAATTGAAAATTAAACAAAATAATGGAACACTTGTAACTAATACCAAGATTAAACAAACCTTAGAAACAAAATTATTTATGAATGAAGGAATAAATGGGAAAGAACAAACTGAATACAAACTAGAAATTGAACCTAAGTCAAATGCACAGTTAGAAACTAATTCTAAATTGCAATTTAATGTTCAAAGAAATGTTAAACAAGAATCAAACGATATTGCAAATGATACCACAATGCAACAAAGGTATGAAAAAATATCAGATATTAAACATAATTCTATTTGTGATGAGAAAATTAAAAATGAAATAAAAATTGAACCACCGGATGACTTCTAACTTTTGACTGAATTTCTAAAAAGAGAAATCCATTTTGGATATATATTTCATATCCTCGTTGTAAGGTGAGTTGATTTTTTTTTTAAATAAGAAATTTTGTCACTAGAAGTAATACAGCGATCCCTCATTATCATGTAAAGCAGATCCTATAAAGAATGCCCTGTTTACCCATCAGATGGGGCATAGAAGAATGGAAAGACTTAAGTTAAGACTGGCAGTGGAAAAGACGTTTATTGAACGAGTGTAACCAACTGGACGAGGGATACTGTCGAAAGAGACCAGTGGTAAAAAATCCTGCAGACAGCCAAGACCCGTCCTGAGTTGTTATACTGTGGATGATAATGAGAAATAAATAGAGATAACTTGAAGTTATCATCCACAAAGTTTTATATAAAATAGTTCAGATGTGACATCAAGAATATAATAATTTTAACAAGTTGGCTCTTGTCGCTATTATTGTTATACGAGGCGGTACCTAAAAAATTGAGAAATTTGACCACAAAAACCGACTTGATTCTTAGTTTCCACCATCTACCTCACAGGAGTCCCCTTGTATGTATATGTCAAATTAAGAAAAATATCTAATTTTGCATACATGACATTAATCATTCAAACGGCACAAAGCACTCTCAACAGGGTGAATTGCCTAAATGAGGGATCGGCAAACTATAACCTGCAGGCCAAATATGAAACGCCACCACTTTTTGTACGGCCCATGAGCTAAGAATATATCTTACAATTTCAAATTCTTAAAAATTTCAAAGTACGCGTTATAACAGAATGGCCGACCGCCAAGTCGTGAGATACGACCGTATGTGAGGCTCCTATAGGTTCACATTCGGTGACCTCTGCTGTGACGCCACACAGTTATAATTCGGCAACGTTTCCAGTGCCACGTGTATCGCTGTTCTGTTACATTTTGTTCATGTTTTATTACTTGTGATTATTATAAATAAATCAAGATTATTTTTAAAAAAAGTTATTCATGCATATCAATCATTGCAAACAATTACAGGTTTTTTAAATCTACTTATTATTATTATGTTACATTTTCTTTAATAAATTTATGAAAACCTTTTTATCTTATTATTTAAATAGGGCCTACCTATATAAATATCCTCGAGTTTGTCTCTTGGCCCACAAAGCCTAAAATATTTACTATTTATATAATTATACAAAAAATGTTTGCCGACTACTAACCTAAACCAAAAAAAACTTTAGAAACGAAAACAGTCCCAAGGGCGAGATCAGGTGAACAGGAGAGATGGAGAATACCTGTCATGGTTTTGAAAGACAGGGTTTGCCAAACAACGTGATGTGTGGATTGACACATTGTCATTCTGGAGAACCCAATCCTTGTTTTTTTCACTTATTTGGACAATAGCATTGAATGCTCTCCTTTAACGACTCCAAAACCTCACAGTTAAACTTTCAGTTGATAGTTTGACAAAAAGGAAGAAATTCCTTGTGGAGAATGTCTTGAGGGGTCTTATTCAATCACAGGGAATTTGGGAACTTGTATTGCTACGAAGCTGCTTTATTTCGGGGTAATTTTCAAAAACCCATAATTCATCACTCCACCCAGAAGGTTCTGGTTCGATTCCCGATAGAACCCAAAAAAAAAGGGTGCATGTTAAATAACATCAAAATTTTAATTATTTCAAGTATTACACTAAATTTATCAGTTTTTTTCTCGGGGTATATGTCCGAATCAAGTCAATATGTCCAAATCGTCAATTTGAATATGTTGAAGGGTATCATACAAATGAAAATCACCTGTATAATCTTGGGGTCACACATGATTTGAGCTTTGTGTTCGCTAGAGACAGCAACACAATGTTATTGTTCACCAGTCTCAGTACACATTTTGCAGTGATGCACCTCAACTTCAAAACATCTAAAAAAATGTGTTGAAGACTCCCATACAATTGTTGTATAAAGACATAGATACATTTTATAGGATCTACAAGGATATTTTTAACCACTTTTGGTGTGTTGACTAGTATTGTACTTATCAACAGATTTTCAGAATACTTATTGTCATCAACAGATGTTTTTCTGTCCTTGCAGCATTTTTACCACACATAAATTTTGCTTTGCTAGGGGTATATCAATATATCGAAATATTAATGGAAAATTAATCAAACTTGTTATTGTTAAAATATTGACAAAATGCACATTCAATGCACTTGAATATTGCTGCTTTAACCCTTCCCTTACGGTGATAAAAATAATATGCGTGCTCCGGTGTTGGGTAGTGAGTACGCAATAAAAAATTAGCGATTTTAAATCGGAAAAATAAGAACATTCATAGATAATCCCCTTAATTAATTATAATTGAAGTTAAAAATTATAATAATTGAGATTTATTTGCTGAAAACATTAAAAAACCATCTGGCAACGCTCACGGAACGGGCGTATGTCTAACCTATTTGCAAGCTTAGAAGCTACTAGTGGCGCGGAACGTCAGTCGCATACCCCGGCGCTTACGCTTATGCTTGCGACGTTGAGACAATTCAGCTCCTCGCAATTCAGTCTAGTATGCAAGAGTGAGATGCGAATATAGTGTCACGCTTCCCGCATACTATTCACCTATCGTCAAGACGAGGCACTCGCAGCGTTTAAATGCGAATTTGTTTTCGATCTTTACAAAACACCTCGATGTAGTCGATAAATTCTGATTATTATTAATATTATTTTTTAAATCAATGCGTAAATATATTATGGAGGAATACCTAAAATCTTAACCTTGTATTTATTATATTTATAGAGATATTGATGGTTATTAGAAGCAACGTGTAGAAGATACCCAACACAGGGAAGGAAAGGTTAAGGTGTTTTCAATAATTTTAAAACTTGCATTTTTAATTTTTGGTTTTTAATTCCTGATATATTTTCAGATTCCCAAAAAACAACAAAGCTCTTCGCAGAGGATGGTGCGATATAGTTGGAGGTCCCAGCTGGAACCCCACAGAAAACAGTAAAATTTGTTCAATGCATTTTACTTCAGATTGTTTCTACAAGTCCACTCAGGGTCGTACTAAATTATATCGCAACTCGGCACCATCCTTACTACTATCCCTTCCTAAAATTAATGAAATTGTAAGAGTATCTCCTCCTAAAATTGATGAATCTGATGATCTGACTACTTTAAGAGAAAAGCTATCAAAATGTGAGTGTATATCTGAAAACCGGAGAAAAAATATTAAAGAACTATCACGAACAGTTCTACATTTAAGACAGAAACTTTTTGATCTAACTGGAAAAAAAAAATATACTTTACCTATACTGAAAAACAAATGCCAACGTTCATCAAATTCTGAAAGTGAATCCGATTCGGAATCATTATCTGAACTTGAATCTGGACATGAATCAATGCCAGAATCTGAAGCTGGATCTAAAATAGAAACTTTGTATGAAATGGACATTGAAGATAATTTTAAATATGAACTGAAGTCACAGAGAGAAACCACCCCTGAATTGGAATATAATCCTAGAAAATTGAACAATAAACAAAACAGTGACAGATTTATTGTAATTAATACCAAACTTAAACAAATATCAGATTCAAATTTAGGAATTGATGGTAAAATCAAAACTGAATACAAACTAGAAGTGGAATATAAGTCAAGTTCACAAAATAGTTCATTAGAAACTAATTCAAAACCGGAATATAATGCTGAAATAAAAATCAAACAAGAATTTAATGATAAACCACATATTTCAAGGGATATCTTAACCCGACATAAGTCAGACCACAAAACTAGGTCAGAAACATCATGTAATAAGAGGATCAAAACTGAAATAAAAATTGAACCACTAGATGATTTTTAACTTTTGTTTAAATTAACAATTATTTTTAACTCTTGTGAAAGACGCAGGGGGAAGCCTTTTAGACAACAGAAGCTCTCTTAGTCTGGTTATATTTTTACTCAGTTCAGTTTTTTATCTTACTGCTACCCATGCTATTATGGGAGGCAAAATAAGTCCAGGGTGATCAATTATTGAATGACCGTGATCAATATTTGGAGATCGAAATCTTTTTATTATGAACACTATGTCACATAGTAACGAAGAAGATACTGATGAAAGGGATTCTTAAACCGACAGCGACACACCTGTGGGTGAAAAAGATTGCAGCAACAACAGACTTAAAGTATGACATCACAGAAGTAAAATTACTCGCTACATACCAAATGAAAGTGGCTTAAATAACCCAGCAAGTAGCCAGTGCTTTGGCTGAAAACGTTGAATGCAGCAAAATTATCCTTTGACGCTACTAGATCAGAGTAGCCAATCGGTTCGAAGAAGTACTGATGTGATGCTGATCAGATCACATGAAGATAATTTGTGGCTTCTGCATGCTCCATGCTGAAAGGATAAGCTATTTGTGCCAAGTTTATATATTTGTTCATTTTGCTTAGGTTTTTTTGAAATCCAAACCAAGAAATAATCTTATTACCAAAATTAAAAATGCAATGATTCATGTCTTGGTAAATTGTTGTATACAGAGACTTCTTGTCCAGATAATATGAGCAAAATAAGATTCTGTGAGCAATAAAACTTATTTTTATTAAGATCACCACTCTTATATATGCAATTTATTCAAGGATTAAAAAAAATCATTAGTTTGGAAGCACAAATTCTGAGAGATTCAAGCTATTACGGTGGAGATTATTTAATATATTTGCCTTTTGTGATGATACAAGGCGTTAATGGCACCATCCCCCACTTCGACGCCTGCCAGTCATCCTATACAAATCAATTGCCTAGAAAGGTTAGCAAATGTATTAAAAATGAAAATAAATATTCCTGTAACTACATGAAGTGCTCTCATTACAGTCACAAGCGTATTCAGGATCGAACCAGGAAAGTTTCATATAAATTTTGGAGGCGCTTTTATGTGGGTTATTAACGCATTCAGGTTAGCAAATACTGTCAATAAGCTCCCACCATGTACTATTTTCCTCCTTAAAAGAAAATGGTGTCCTGGAGACGGAGTATGGGAAAATGCCTATAAAATTTGCCACATCTACAATAAGAAACCAGTTAGCATTTGGGGTTGTATCTAAGAAGATATCTACCCTTGACTACAAATTTGGGCTACTCTGCCAGCAAGATCACTGCATCTCAGCAAATACTAAAATGTCAACAAGTATCCAGTATCTTTAGCTAGTCCAGTTGTCTACAGAATACCCAACGAGATTTCCCCAACAAGAAGAACTAACTCACTAGTGATATTGAGTTTTAGGTTCTTGAGTTAGCAGTTTAGTTATTGGTGACTGAAAATGAACATTAAATTTTGCAATTTAATTTAATTGGTTTTTGCTGCTTTTATTTGTAAAATAAATAACTTAAACCATCGTCTGCCATTTTTATTTTGCCACCCAGCAATTTGATAAAACCCAGACACAGTAAGGGAGTCTCATCAGTGTATTTTAAATAATGTCCATCATATGATTTATCATATACAAAATTCAGATTTTTACAAGTATGAAATCTAGTACAATATTATATTTTCTGAAAACCTTTTTTGAAATGACAGGAATGATCTTTTCTCAAGCCATTTCTGTCATCCTACCATTTTATTTGAAGAAAAGTATAGAAAATGGCATCCAAAAGAAAACACTTATTATGAACGAGTAGCTATCGCACCAGACAAGGTAAAAAGGACTTTATATAATTCCCATAGTAAAAAATCGTTATGGAGGAAAGACGCTGCAGGTAAGCCCAAGAATTTTCAATGGGATATCCTCTAACTTGGTCGGGTTACAAACTTATTCTAAATTAACCGGTTTACTGCCACGAGCGCATTGACGCGCTCTCCGATTCAGTGCTCGCCAGGCCGGCCATACAAAATGAATGCGTAAACGCGCTCTCCTTTGAGCTTGTCGCAAGCTAATATCAAATCCAATTGTAATAATTTATAAATTGTAACACATAGTGACATCTATTAGGATGGTCAAAAAATATTTAAATATAACAATTTACCGATATTATCAAAGTTACAGTCATCTTTCTAAAAGCTTTCACTGACAGTCAATACGTGTCTCTGATACAGGGTTACCGACTACAGTTTTTTTGCGACGTAATTGTGATGATTTATAATGACTTTGTAGTTTTCTTCAATGGTTGATTTTTAACTTTTGTGCGTTATTTTTGTAAATTTTTCAAAGTATTTATTTACAAAGTGTGTTTTCATGTATTCTTTGGTTATTGGCGGCAGTTTTGCGGCATAATACGACGTTTATATAGACTTTTTACGGTTTTATTTTATAGTTTATTTAGCTTTTGTGCTTTATTATACATCATACAGATAATTTTAGTTTACAAAGTATATTATATTCCACTATATTTATAAGTAAACTTGTTTTCTGTGTCAAGTTGTGACAGCCTTGACATTTTGTGAATATTTAAACTGTGTTTTTCTGAGTGAACGGCAGCTCAAACACCCTACGGTGTATATATTTAATAAGTTTTCATAATATCCTTTATATCTGTATAAAAAGAATATAATTTTTTTAGGTTTTATTTTTGTTGAAAAAATCCCGGCCTGCTGGGTACGGCCATACTAATAACTTCCGGCACTTAAAGGGTTAATACAAATGTTGAAAAAAAATCTTTTTTTTTTAATAACAATTTTTTTATATACTTTATGTGTTATGTATCTAAATTGTTAAACATATGATTAAAGAGACATTTGCTGATAACCCTAAGGTTAGTGGGATCTCTGTATTCATTGTTGCTTTATAATATTATATAAATAATAAAAGTAAAAAAAAAATATTTAACTGTTTAATTTAAAGGACTTGACTAAAATTACAAACAAGAATTTTTCTTCTACAGAATATAAATAAATATTTCTCAAATGTTTGTGGAAGTTTTATATATATACATACCATCACGCCATTTCCCTGTCGGGGTAGGCAGAGAGGACAGCGCCATACTTTCCTTCTCAACACACTATATCTAAAATTTTATCTTTCATTCATCTTTCTACCCATTCCTCCCCAAATATTCCACATACCTATTCTAAACTCCGTCCTCTGACCACCATCACCAGAGACATGGGGAAGCAGGATGTCAACTTCGCTGGCGCTGAACATCAGTGATTGACATTTTAATCATTAGTATGATTTATAAATGATCCGTTTTGTATGTATTTGTAGATTAATTGTAATTTATTTTAATTAAACACTGTTTATTCCACTTTTTTGTGGCGGTATAACCCTACCGGTTTCAATGCTTTCACCTCATCTTCAGGGGAGCGCAAACAAGACTTGTTTGCGCTCCCCTGAAGATGAGGTGAAAGCCTTGAAACCGGTAGGGTTATACCGTTACAAAAAAGTGGAATAAACAGTGTTTGATAAAAATAAATTACAATGGCTTTAAACCTTCACAACGTTAATGCCTTAACTATAAACAACATGTAGATTAATTGTTTTTTAAATAAAAATAAAATAAGTTAAAGAAAAAAGAAGCACAGCTGGCTACTCATAATGGAATCATAGTTCCAATATTAGGATATACTATACAAGAAAAATTTATAAGTGGCAAAAAGGTGATGAAAATAGATAAACGTGGTAGAAATGAAAATGTTTGCATATAATGTGTAGAAAAACAATGCATGGCTAAGTTAGGCATTAGGAATGAATGCTGATCATAAGAAGAAACAGTACTTAAGATGAAGAAAGGGGCATTGAAATGATTTGGTTTTGTGGAATGATGAAAAATATACAAATGGTATAGAAGGTTGATAAGTTAGAGGAGAACTCGAAAAATGTGGCACAAACAAATTAATCAAATTCGGAAAAAGGGAAGAGTGAAAACGCTTTATAATAAGAGCATGCAAGATGAGGTGTATGGACTTGGCAGAAACTAATGAATTGGCGATTTATTCTCTCTGACTAGCGTAATGAAAACAAAATATTATGGTTGTGATGATGAAAAGAATGAAATTTAATAATAACAAATGAGTATAGATTTATTGAGAGCAACATAGATGTTTAACACTATAAGAATGAATGACCATAGTTATGTTTTTTAATATAATATGTTTTCCATTTCCGCGAATTGAACCCGAGACCGTCTTCTAAAAGATTACTTTTGGCGTTTACTTAGCTGCTCAACAGACAAACAGGCATTTGGAGTTTACTTAGCTGGTCGTAAACCAATTTTTTGCATTATTACACCGAATGTTTTCCAAAAATAAACAGTATTCAAAAATGGTGGAGATCGTACCTATTTTTAAAGCATATGGCTAAAAAAACTATCCATTAACAACCTTTTCAAGTTTAGTCAACCATCTGTCATTCAAAATTCAAAACAGTATCTGTCAAAATTCAAAATAGTATACGTTTCTTACAAAGTTTAATAAAAGATTCAAATATATTATTACTAAATAATTTATTGTTTAAGTTTCAAATAAAAATTAAGATTATTTTAAAAAATGTGTGAAATTTCGTTCGATTTGAGAACTCTTTTACATTCGTCAATTTAAGTGTGTTGTATATAGACTGAATTTTAATTTGATAGAAAATATTGTTTAAAATATATTAGTATATTCACGTAAGATTATCTTTATACACTTTATATCTAAGTTTACTCTGAATATTTTGTAATATTTTAAAAATATGTGTGACAATATTTGTAGTGTTCTTGAAGTTACTATTTAATACCTAAGACTTTTGAGTTAAAAAACAAATGTAAAATTTTGTTTGATATAAAAAAAAACTCACAGTATTTAAGTGATATTGTATACATACATTCAAGAAGATCTTTATATCTCTAGTCTTACTGGATATTTTACAATATGGATAAGTTGAATGAAAATTTTAAAAATAAATACCACAATGTTTGTAGTGTTCTTGAAGTTACTAGTGCTCGAGGCAAGGATCCAGTCGTAATAAAGCACAATAATAAATTTGGCAGTCATTTGGTTAAAGTAAAAAGACATAAATATGCAGAATTACCTGAAGTACTTAGTGACTATAGTGATGAATCCGTCAGCCTACCTAAAAATATTACGGATAAAAGTTTAAAATATTTAAATACAAAGCATTTTTCATACAAATTGCCCCAAAAAAAACAAATTATTGATCAAGAAACTATTATGATAATTCCAAAACTGAGAAACTTAAATCCAAAAATTAAAAAAAATACAGCAAATGATAATTTAATGCCAATTGAATTACCAATTAAAAGTGTTTCAAACAATATCAAGCTTAAAAAATATCCACAAAAAAGTGTGACATCTAAAAATAAACTATCTAAAAATATTGAACTCTCAGAAAATGAAACTGCTAAGTCTTATGCTGACACTTTGAAGGTGAAAATTCTTATAAAAAATGATTAATACTAATATTTATATATCAGGTCTGTAAATATGAAACCGGAATTTTTATATAGAAAACACACATTTATCGTATGAAAATGGTAAAAAATATTTTATTCAAAATATTGCCCATCGCTAGCTACACATTTTTCCCATCTCTCTGGCAATTTGTGGATGCCACGCCAAAAAACCTCTTGCTCTTTGGAGGCAAACCAATCATCGAGTCATTTTCGTAAGAATTGAAGCGCTTCTCAGCAAGTGCGTGTCCCATCGATGCAAATAAGTAGTAATCGGATGGAGCCAAGTCTGGTGAGTAAGCCGCATGCGAAAGTATTTGCCAACTAAACGCCTCAATCGTTTCCTTGACCGGTTTTGCTGTGTGCGATGGTGCATTATTATGAAGCAGTCACTTTGTGTTGCCTCTTTTGATATTCTGGTCGTTTTTCACGCAATGCTTGGTTCAAATCCATCATTTGTTATCGGTAGTGTTCAGTATTAACGGTTTCGCCAGGTTTTAGCAGCTCATAATAGATAACACCCTTCTGGTCCCACCAAACACAGAGCATTGTCTTCCGTCCATAGTGTCCATGGCTTGCAGTCGATGTCGCTGGTTTGCTTGGAGTTACCCATGATTTTTTACGCTTAGGATTCTCGAAATATATCCATTTTTCATCACCTGTCACAATTCGATGGAGAAATGATTTTCTTTTGTACCTGGCGAGCAGCATTTCGCAAGTGTGCTTTGGGTTTTCCTGCTGTCTTTCATTCAGTTCATGTAGAACCCATTTTCCCACCTTCTGGATCTTTCCCATGGCTTTCAAACGTATGGAAACGGCTTCTCGTGTCACATTTAATAGTTGTTGTTGCGTTTGAGCGTCATCCTCATCCAACAATGCTTGCAATTCGGCATCTTCAAACTTTCTCGGTGGTCTTCCACGTTCTTCGTTTCTCACATCAAAATCGCCACTTTTGAATTTTTTAAACCACTCAAAGCACTGTGATTTACCAAGAGCATGCTCACCGTAAGCTTCGACAAGCATTCGATGCGATTCTGCAGCAGTTTTCTTCAAATGGTAACAGAAAATCAATGCTGTCGGTGAATCGTAGTTTTCAAGCACAAAAACAGACATGTTCAACGCTATGAAAACATATGTAGTTGTGTTAAACTTGGATTGTTGTGAGTTAAAATTCTTTGACAAATGTAAACACAAGAAAAAGGCGCCAATGACGCAGCTTGTCAGTCACTACATTGACAACTAGAGCCATCTATGAGCAAATTCCAGTTTCATATTTACAGGTCTGGTATTTACTATAACCTCCGGTCTAGTGACAAAACGCCCTCAACCTAGGGATCATGGGTTTTTTAAGTCCACTTTTAGAAATAAGGTTTTTCGTCTTTTTCAATTAAGACCTCTAACATCTTTCTGATTGGTTGAAATAGATTGCCACAGGGCAATAAGCCACCCAGTTCTACTGTATACAATAACATAAGCCTAAAACAATGCAATATTTTTTAAACACTATTTAGAGACCAGCTAATGAAGTGTGACTGTATTAGCCATGCATTAGCTTTCAAAAATGTCCAATCTTGTGATTTACTGATGACCCCCGTGGCTTAGTTGGTGAGATGTCTATCTTCTGACCTGAAGTTTGCGGGTACGATTGCCACTGGAACCCAGTATTTTACAAAAGAAAAGGGTTTTCAGTCTGATTTTCGCTAAAGCCTCAAACATCTTTCTGGTTGGTTGGGGGAGATTTTCACATGTCAATAACCCCACAATGTTATTCTGTATACAAAGAAAGTATAAGACATGATTCACTCGGGCGCTGCTATAGCTAACAAACGTAATTTGTTTATATTAGTGGGGTTGAGTCCCGAGAAATTTGTTCTCTCTAAACGGCGGTTTATAAAATTATCCTTTAAAAAAATGAGGATGATTTAGCATATCATTGTTTTGTCTTCAACCTGTACATTACTTCAAGATCTGTTTAAAATTTGATATAATTTGTTACTAAATGCAATAAAGCATATATCACATATTTCAGTATCGTAAATTAAAAAAAAATTGATTTTTATTTTCAATTTTCCCTTTACGTGGTGTCTGAATTTCCACCAGCATCGTGACTATCTTGTTCACATTTTGGTATGTCACCAACATAGGAGCAGCTCCCCCATGAATGCATTAGAAAAGATTCAATTCACCCTTAGTGACAGTTTGGTAGGAAAAAATACAACGATTAAGATACATTAGTTTGAGTAAGCAAATAACTAAATGTTATTGCAAACCGAAGCAAAGAATATTATGATTACAATGCATTAAAACACATAATAGCTTAATCAGTGCAGTTTTGCAAAGTACGGTGTTTTTTCAACATGCATTAACCATAGTATGCAAGATATTGCTGTACCTGATTTATCTTTATATGAATATTTTCTTGTATTTGTAAATGAATTTAATTTTCTAGGATGAAATAAATGAATATAAAGAAAGTGCCCGAAGTGCGATAATGTATGATAAAATAGTAAAAGTGTGTGGTGATTTAAATATAAGTGGAAGTGCTAAAATGACATCTGTTGCTGTGCAAGATGAGGGAGGCTTAACTGAAGGTAATTTATTCCTGTCTTTTACAATTTTCTGTCCGAAAAGGCCTTATATTTTAAGATATAGCTTGAGTTTTACTTTTTAACACTTAACTGACTGGATGATAGCAAGACAGAAAGAAGATACATATTTAGAGCGATAGGCAATGATTTTCAGTTATCATGGTGAATTTGGTTTTCAGTAGGGAGGTCTTGCCACTATTCTAAAGAAAGGTGCTAACACTCCGACATGGAGGAGAAAGTACACGTCTGACAATAAGTATATTTTCATGCCATAATTTTTTTAGTTAATGAGGCCAAGATCAACAGTTTTTTAAATAAATTATATCTACACATGAAAAAATATGAACTAAACTTATATATAGCTCAAGAACATGTAAAACGGAATAAAATAAAATGGATATTACACAGAATCATTTGTAGAGAAATTTTTTAATCATTTACCTTTGTGTATTTTTTACAAACCATTTTAAATCATAAAAATTTTGAATTCGTATAAAAAATTAACTGTCAATGTTCCACTTAAAATGCATCCACTCAAATAAATGTCATGTACACAATATCATTTGAATTTATAACTTTGTTAAAAATATTAAAAGTAAATGAAAAATGGATAACAATACAGCAAGTTAGTTATATTCTTTCAGTTTGAGGATAATTTGATATCAAAATTATGGATATTTTTAGTTTGTACGTAAGATTGTCATAAAATAATGAGTTTCTTTTGATCAAGTATTCGGTTTCATTCTTCAATTAGTGAAAATGTTTGTATTTGAAATGTGTGATTGGCATGTTCTTAGTATATAAGGCACATGGTTCACTTATTGGAACCAATTTGCACCTTTATTTGAATAATCGGCATTCAAAAATTGGGTCAATAGTTCAATAGAAGGTCAACCACTATAAGATTACCAGATTAGTTCTTAAAAATATGATAATTTGAAATCCTTTGCAGGTTTTCAAATCATCATATTTTAACATGGTTTTGTTTGGGATGAACAAATACATTCTTGCAATGCAGTCTTGATGGCGAGAAGATCGGTGCCTTAAAATAATACCCCAAAGTAAAATACACAAACATCTACCTCCATTACAGATGACCTTTTTCTAAAAGTACATTGGGTTTATTTTGTCAACAATTAGAAAAAACAATCATTTTTTATGCTAAAAACCGTATTTGTAAACTTGTCACATATGAGGTATTCTTTGTGCAATGACAATGTATATATGGAACTCCCATCTTATTAATTATTCATTATCGGTTCGTTTATATATTTAAGCTTCAAACCTAAATAAAATGTTTTTGAATGTTCTCCGGTAGATGTCTATTTAAATATATTATATTATACTTACCAATTACAGTGCAAGTAAATATAACCAAGTTAACAGGACCTGAAATATTTCTTAATTATTTTCATACTTGCAAAGTTTAATTAATGTTAAATGATATAATAATTTTATTTATTATTATACTCGTATGTTTAAGTTATGCATCTATTTTATTTAAATGTATACATTGGTTAGTTACATCTATCAGCCGAAATAGCTCAGTTGGGAGAGCGTTAGACTGAAGATCTAAAGGTCCCTGGTTCGATCCCTGGTTTCGGCAGCTTTTTTTGTTATTTTTATTAAGTATATTTTTTTACAGATATCCAAAATTCTTCTCGACACTTAAGGTATGTATATAAAAGATCAATTTAATCATTCATTATTTTATTAATTTTTATCATCCATTCTACATGCTGTGTACGCAAAAGGCACATACATATTATGACATTATTTTCAACTTACGAAAATATCAGCCGGTTTTACTGTCGACAATCCTTTGCTTCTTTTTCTTCATTCGCTGAACTCTTGGCACACTCCGAAGGTATTGAAAAGACTCCAGTTGGTGGTATCAGCCGCTATATTCATAGTTCACACGTCTAATGGTGCGGCGCACACCGGCGGCCGATTCAAGGGACAAGGGACGCTCCTTGTATTGCCTGTCTGCGCAGGCCGCCCTTAATGTGGCTGTCTCATGAGTATTAGTTACCTAGGATTTTAGTTCCTATTCATAAAACGCATAATCTTAGTAAATTCTAAGATTTTATTAATATATTTTTTTTATTTATTGTTATGGAATTAAAACACTAGAAATCGATAAAAATACATCGTTAAACACTGTTTTTTAATGTAATAATAATTAAACATATGTAGGTATCTATCTATACATATCGCAGAATATTAATCTTAAATTGATGTATTTGTAGACAGTTTAATATTTAAATTAAATGCAAAACGAATACATACTTAAAAATATTTAAATTGAACTACGGATTTGGATGGCATTTTTAGTTTTCGCGCACCGGCTGCTCTCGATTTCACATAAATAAATAGTAGTAATTAGATGTGTGACATGTATCAAATCGCGTCATCGTTGTCCGTTAACAGGCCCATAATATGATACGCATTCGAATGAGATTTGCTCTCCGTTAACTGGCCCATAATACTATGAGCCCAAATCCATACCATTTTCTATTTAATTTCAGATGAAATTTGCCATCCGCGAACTGGGCCATGATATGAGGACAATTTTCCATTTGTAATATGATTTTTAGTGAGATTTTCTGCTCATTAATATTACCTCGCCCATAATATGAGCACAGATTGCTTCTAGTAAGTTGCTCCCAAAATAATGGCCATTTTTAATATAATATAATTTCAAAAGTTCTTTGCTAGGAAATATTTGTTCATATATTTTTGTATGACAGTTAGGAGTCTGCTATATTTATTTATTGAGTCAGGTTTTTGATTTGCATTACTTGAATTTAAACTTGGGCATTATACATCTCAAACAGCAAGCAATGTTAATGTTAACCAAACTCGGGGTGAAGGACCACTTCTTAACGAACAGTGCGGCGTCGAGTCGAAAAGTTTATTATTGGATTAAGTCTTAAAGATGAAGAAGGTGGAGGACGTCCTGCTACTGTTGAAAACGACGGGTTGAAAGCTTTATTGGAAGAAAACACACAACAATTATTATTATCAAATGGCATTGGAAATAGCATAAGATTGTTGGATGTTGTTGCTGCTTCAATTTATGTATGTTATATATGAATCTAATTGGAAAGGTGAAAAAACTTGATAAGTGAGTTCCACATTAACTTAATGATAACCAAAAAATGCCGCTTCGAAATGTGTTCTTCGATTTCTCAATCGTAAAATTAACGAGTTGGGCTACGAAAAATTACCTCATCCGCCTTATTCACTCGATCTTATCGCCAACCGATTTTCACCTTTTTAAGCTACTCGATAACTATTTACGGCAGAAAAATATTAATAACAGAGAAACAGCTGAAAATACCTTTAAAGCATTATTGGATTCTAATTCTCCTGAATTTATTCTATAGGCATAAATATAAACTTGTGATTTGTTGCCAAAAAAGCATAGAATTAAATGGCTTTTACTTTGATTAATCAAGTTTATTTACTCAAAAGTTATGTTTGATTGAATTTGGAGGTTAAAATCAGCCATTATTTTCGAAACAACCTAATATTTATGTTTCTCTTGTCACGACAAAAGAGAAATGGGGTAATTATTTTTCAATAAGGCATTCCATCCTATAAAGAGGATGATTGGTGCCAGTAAAATTTGAAGAAAATAAAGCAGTATGAGAATATGTGAGAAACTACTGA
The DNA here is from genome assembly GCA_949825065.1 of Odontocerum albicorne. Classification (NCBI taxonomy): domain Eukaryota; kingdom Metazoa; phylum Arthropoda; class Insecta; order Trichoptera; family Odontoceridae; genus Odontocerum; species Odontocerum albicorne. The sequence continues at coordinate 18,286,232 of OX463852.1, read as the reverse complement.
AGTACTAAATATTTAAGTTTTGGACAGTAAATTCAGATATGAAAAGACGGGACAGGTACGAGAATAATAATCGGCAATCCATGCCTCAAACAGACATTTATTATATTAAAAAAATATAAACTATGACGAAAATAATTTAACAATAAATTACGTAGTTATTCCACTAGTTACATTAATTCACACTGCACGTGTTTCTACCTCCTATCCCGAAGTTCTCTTCAGGCGAAATTATCCCGATTTTTTACGAGAGCAGTTCATAGGTTAGACTGGTGTCATGTTATATCGCAAGTGTAAATGGTCTATTGACTTAAAAGCAAATTGTTTAAGAGAAATGAAACCTTTTGTATTATTTGATTATTTATTACTTTTGGCTTTATGTATATATTTTGTTACTAAATTAATTGTTTTATATATTTTCTTTGACGTATGTAAAGCATTAACGTGACTATCTTTGAAATATGACTTGTCTCTATAATACGGTTCGCAAATTCTGAAAATTGTTATTAGATAGACAACGCTTATGTTCTTATATTCTAGTGCCAATGTTTCTTTGTGTCATTCCTATATATGTACTTTCACAAACACGTTCTATTTTTTATACGAGTATACGCCGCTCTTGTATAAAATAGTTTATCTCCCTTGTGTTTGGGTTAAAAAATATTTTTACCTATACTATTTTAGGTGTAATATGCAGGTCCTATTTTTTTCTGGAAGTAAGCGTGAGACATTCAGGGTTATTCCATCAATATGTAGAATTATCTTTCTGGAAGTAAGCGTGAGACATTCAGGGTTATTCCATCAATATGTAGAATTATCTTTCAAATTGTCTCCGCCATTCAGTTATTTTACTTTGGTGTAAATATGTGTTAGTTATTGATTTGTCGTGTATTTAATCTATTCTTGCATTAATTCATACATACATACCATCACGCCATTTCCCTGGCCAGAATTTCCTATCTCGACACACGTCCTTAGCCTCTTCTTCATACATACATCTACGATTCATACATACATACCATCACGCCATTTCCCTGGCCAGAATTTCCTATCTCGACACACGTCCTTAGCCTCTTCTTCATACATACATCTACGATTCATACATACATACCATCACGCCATTTCCCTGGCCAAACTTTCCTATCTCGACACACGTCCTTAGCCTCTTCTTCATACATACATCTACGATTTCTCTAACTTTCTACGATTCCTTCTTTCAGAATATCATTCACTTTAATCTTAAGTATGCTATAATATATATTATATTATTTTGTCCGTTCATCCATTATTTCTAGCTATCTTTGGGGTTGATACGGAGCTCTAGCGGGGATTAATGTAATAAGTGGAATGACAGTCATTAATTTTCTAATATAGAGTTTCACAAAGTTTAAGTCGAAACCTTTGTTAAATTATTTTTTTGATTCGAAAGTTATTCAACATAATCTTATAAAATTAAAATAAAGATATTGTGAATCGGATTTTGTATTGAATTGTATTACACTTTTGTTGTATAACCTAGCGAGCTTATTGCCATGTGGCAATATCTTCCAACCAACCAGAAAGTTGTTAAAATGGCCTTAAGCGAAAAGCACACGAAGTTAGCGCGCGAACATAGTCATCAGATATTTATTTTCTTTCTGGTACCGTTGGTAATTGAATCCAAAACTCCCGGGTTAATGTGAAGCTTAATATCTACTAGGCCACGGAATTCGTCAATTTTCGTAAATGTTTATTTTACTCTCCATAGATTTTCCACTTACACCTTATCGAACGTGCTACATACCATACGAGTATTACACGAATTGCAGTATTACACGAATTGCAAGTAGTAGTAGCCATGCCATGCTAGTATCGATGGTGATCACGTTGCATGGACACGGTGTGGTGTGTGGTGTGTACCAGTGAAGCCGATAGAAGTCAGTTTGACTGGAAGAGATGTGGTCATAGCAGATAGGCGAAGGACAGTGTCGGATATTTAAGATACAGAAAAATTGAGTTGTTTCGACTGGAAATAAGTAGAACTAACTTACCAAATGCTCTTCCTTTGGTTCGCGGGCTGTACCTTTTGAATGGGTCGTTGGATATTGACATCAAACATTTCAGAAAATGGTTTTGTAGAAAGTATGTACTTATAACTTTCTTAGTAATAGAGATTGTTTCGACAAAACAATTATTTCGCATTTGTTTTATACCAGGGGGCATCAACCTTTTTGGGCCGCCTGACAAAATCGGTATTGGGTAAAGGCACGGGCGTTTTTTATTTAATGAATAGGCATATCAAAAGCCTGAAAATGAAGTAACGCTGTTTTTTTTCGCGGCATATCACTATCATCCCAAGACCACTTTGTCAAATACCTCGGCTTGCTAATAGGCAGGCTGCTACAAAGTGCCACCAAATGATATTTTATGGATACTCGATCCTACCAGCCCGGAATCACAGTGGAAAAAATTGTGACACTTGGTTCGTGAGCCAAACGATTTAATCACTGAACCATGAGGGTAGACAAAATCTCACATAATTTTTTTTTTTAAATATAAATACAATTCACATTATATGAGTGTCATACGAGTATTACGTAAATACCTAAATAAATATTATTTTGGTTACATATTACATGTAAAAAATAAATATGTACGTATATGTTTTTGAATTTTTGTGTATATAATATTATATGATTATCATTTTTTCCCATTTGAATAATATTTTTGTATTTACTATAAATCTTCTTCTTCGTGTCGGGAAACTAAGGTGTGTCGCTATTATGAAATAGTTGAGTTCGATCCCACCACCACCCATGATGTTATGGGGGACAAAATAAGTCCCCATCTAGTGCAATCTATACTAGAAGATCTAAATATTCTTCATTTTTTTATGAGCGCGTAGTGACGAAGAAGGAACTGCCCATAGGGACTCCTCCGGTGGCAACACACCTAAGTGTGAAAAGTAGTGTTGACGCCAGGGGAGAAGGAAAATAACTCGCAGGGTAGATTTTTCTTTTCTTATAAAGTGGCTTAAGGCCTGGAGTTCAAACAGCCCATTATTATTAAGCAACTATATTTTATTGCTTTTTCCTTCATGATTTATAAAAAAAAACAGCTTGCGGGCCACACAAAACACCCTGGTGGGCCGCGGGTCTATGCCTGTTTTATACTATATATGTTTTCTTAAACTATCTATGTACTATATTTGGGTTTAACCTGTATATGCGTTGTGCCTTCAAGTCACTGATCAGGTGGAGGTTACCCTGAACGAAACATGTCATCTCATCATGGGTTGTATTAAACCAACAGTTCTAAATGTAGTGCACTGTCCTCGCAAGGATCGCTGCTCCAAAAATCAGAAGAGACATTGAAATCAAGATATCCAACCAATTGAATGACCCTAGACATTCTTTGTATAACCACCAACCTCTAGGCTGAAATTCAGGTTCAGTTTCATTAGGGCTACTAAGCCTCTTGAAGAACCACCTATTATTGCTAGAGTGAATAAAATATCGGGCCCTATCAGGTGGATTTTGGCTGTAAAAGTACTGCCACCTGGCTCTGAGCTGCCCTGGAGAACCTGGAAATTTCTAAACAGGTTATGTTCCAGGAGTTGTGAGAACCAAAGACAACGTGTCAGAATAAGAAATGTAACATGATGGACGATTCTCTGTATCTGCGGTGAGGAATTGCTTTTTTATAAAACTATGACTAAGGAAAGACTGGACCAGATTAAAGTGCCACTCGCCTTAAAAATTGAATCTAATTCCATCGAAATCTTGGGTTTGATCTGTCAAGACGGTGTGCTTACTGGTCAGCAACAATTTGCTCGTAATAAACCAATACAAGCATATACAATCATGGACAAAGCAATAATTTATCTTCTTTATATATCTTGCAATACGAGCACGCAACGCACCACAAATACTCTGTAAATGTAAAAAAAATTTCAACACTATTTCCTCTTTTATTTTTGTAGCTCCACTTTAGATAGATTTCAATAGAAAAACTACGTATTGGAGAGGATCTTCTGTCACAACTTCCGAAAAATTTCAATGTTCGAGGGTCATCTAGAAACTAAGGTTACAAGGGCTCCTGAGGCCGGGGGAATTTTAGGTTTCAAAGTTGGTGCACCTGGCGTGTAGGGGGGATCCTAACGGTCAGTTTATTTGGTCCCGCGTGTTTGTCGGCCATTTTGTTCAGTCACAGTAAATTCTTCCGATGGAGAGGTCGTCGGGCGCTCCCGCCAACTCTCGTCCGTGCGAGACCCGCGCGGTCATCCGTTTTTTGATTTTGCAGAACAATACCGTCGCGAATATCCATCGAAAGCTCGTGGAAGTTTATGGTAGTGATGTGATGAGTCGACAACATATAACGAAGTTGGTTTGGTTGTTCAGAGAAGGCCGTACGGATACGACGAGGCAAGGCAGTGATTTTTTGCAAAAAATTGAATAACAAGTGCAAAATGACCGGCGTGTAACACTTGACGTCCTTTACGAAGAATTTCCTGACATTTCTCAAAGTCTCCTTGGTAATATTGTGTCGTAAATACTTGGTTACAAGAAGTTGTGTGCGAGATGGGTGCCCAGAATGCTCACACCGGAGCACCGTCAAAATCGCGTGACCTCCGCGCGTGAATTTTTGGATCGTTTTGCACAGGAGTGAGAAGCTTTTCTGGACTCTATCGTGACGGGGAATGAGACGTGGGTATGTCACTACACCCCAACAATTTTTCAACGATCAGGAAGTCGAGGAAGCTGTGAAGAAGTGGCTGAAAGAGCTGGCGGCGGAGGTCTATGACACTGGCATACAAAAGCTGGTGCCCCGACTACATAAATGTCTCGATCTCGACGGCAATTACGTTGATAAATAGTTTAATATATTTGTGAAATATCCTGTAAATTTCAATTAAATACAAGCGTTTTTCGATCCTACATAAATGTTGTATCCTTACTTTCTGGATGACCCTCGTACTTTCTTTGGTGATGACCAGAAAATTCCGAAACGAACCTGCGTTAAAAAGTTTATCTTTATGTTTATTTATTACCGGTGTAGAATAAAATATATCCAATAGAATGGTGCAATTTGTTTGAGAGAAATGGTACAATACCTACAGGGCACCATAAAACTGAAAATACCCTTTCCATACAGATGAAATCTACCTGATTCTTGTGGTCTGTGCCATAAGGGTTTTCGCGTTTATTTGGTGCACGTGTTTGTTTATTCGCGTTTTTTTGGTGCACATTTTATCTATTTCGAGAAACTTAAGAAAACATAAAATAATTGGTTAGTTTAACCAGATTGTTATGCAATAAGATGTTAATAAATAATTAAAAAAATAATTCGTACGAGTATAACAATAACTTCCGTGACCTATAGTTCGGAAATTCTAGAATGAGTCCTGTGACAGCTTACAAATTTGCCCCAATACAACCTTATATAATGTATTTACCTAAATAACTTGCTATTTATTAGAATTGAGGCTTATATTAAAGTTGATAAAATAATTAAAATTACTGAACATCGTTATAAGGTTGTATTGGGGCAAATTTGTGAGCTGTCACATGACTCATCCTAGAATTTCCGAACTATAGTTAGTAAGAAACCTCTTTTCCGACTTCTGTTCCCGTTGAAAGCCAGATTTTTTTACTCAAACTATAACAAACACATTTCGTACATCTGGGATTTTAGTGGGAATCGAACCCTAAACCTCCTGATCGGAAGAGAGGCGTCTTACCAACTAGGTCACGGAGGATCTTACTGAGTGTCTGTAGGTCTATTAAAGATTAAACCATAAAATGTCTTCTCTGGATTAAGTATTATTTTTGCATATATGCATTCAATTTATGTTAGATGTTATGTGTGCGCAACTAGTTGCATATTAAACTAGATCCCATTTGATCCAAGGCTAACTAAATAACGCTATATGTATGGTATGTAGTTATGTTAGCTTTGGAACCGATTGATGACATAGTGGATATATTCTCGGCGCATCCTGTAGTTCAGAAAATCTAGGATGAGTCCTGTGACAGCTCACAAATTTGCCCCAATACAACCTTGTAACGATGGTCAGTAATTTTAATTATTTTATCAACTTTAATATAAGCCTCAATTCTAATAAATAGCAAGTTATTTAGGTAAATACATTACATTAGGTTGTATTGGGGCAAATTTGTGAGCTGCCACAGGACTCATCCTAGAATTTCCGAACTATAGTATGGTAGAACGAAAAGAATCCTCCCTTCTTCCATATAAATTAAAATTGATCAGACCAACATTATGTAACATGAGAAATCCGTATAAAGTGGAAAATAAAAATGTATATACGAGTATGTCCTCAAAATCTATTATTGTTTATCTAATTAATTAGTTTGATGATCAGTTACGAAGTTATTTTTATTATTTGTCAGAAGGTCAATTTTTTTATCTCAAGACTTGATCATTTAAAAAATATAAAGTTAATTAAGGTCAATAGTTTGCAAATTTTTTTTAGGTTAGTTATAAATTCCACTAACGATAAGACTGTGAGATAATATAAAAATATAAATTATTGATATAAATCAACACTAGATCAGTCGAAATTCTTAGTTATTATTGTCCGTGTAATGGTATTTTCTGATACAGTAATCCCTCGATTTACGTGGTATCCATTTACACGGATTCAAATTAACGTGCGCTTTATTCTGTTTGAAATGAGTCACATGTATTAAATAATATTTTGGCTTCTATGTTATGTCGATTTTTTTTATATACAACTGTAAAAGCGACATAAGCAACCATGGAGGATGCATCCAGCGCGAGATACTTAGAATAGGTATAACATATTGCAAGTTCTGTATTTTTTTTCTTCATACATATAAATGTATCAAATAGATCTAATTAAAATGAGTGTTATTAGTTATCAGTAACCACTTATAGGCATAATTTTTTTTTGTTTAACTATATGAGAATAGAATATCTGAAATTTTTAAAGACGTAAGAAGACACCTATTTTACATAGCATTTAATAGTTCCATTTACGCACTATTTTTTTTCTGGGGCCAATTACCCGTTTAAATGGAGGGATAACTGTATCTTTGTTCTCTTCTTTCGGGGTTAAGTCGGGGTTGCAGTCTCACCAGCTGAGTTATCTTATTATCTCAATATTTGGTTAACTTTTCACATAAGTAATGTTCAGTTTATAAAAGACCTAGGAATTATATTTGATGAAAAACTTTCATTTATCGAACACGTGAACAGAATCACTCGGGAAAATGAAAAATCTTGGGATTTATTAAAAAATATATTGGTGTTATAGAAAGTTCCACCAGCAAACACCAATTTAAAACAAAAGAACTTGAAGTTCTCTTAAAAAGCACCTTGGAGGTGATATCACTTGACATCACATTAAAATCAACCCCAATATTGTAGATGACGATGATGATAAAATGTTTACATAATCTTCGAATGTCATACTATGTAATATTATCAACCATTATTCGAGATAATATTACCACCTTCAACTTTTACGACGAAACATAAATGACATAATACGTTTTCTCAGAACCATAAAGTTCAACTCCAGTCGTGAAACGGTCCCTGGATGGGTATCTAGGCTTTTATATGGTGTTTCGGGCGCGCGTCGCATCTGCCTCTTTAGCTCAGTGGTAGAGCACTGGTCTCGTAAACCAGGGGTCGTGAGTTCAATCCTCACAGGAGGCATCAACTACGCTCTTTTTATTTTTTCTATGTGTCATATATTCGTCATGAACTTTTCAAATAAATTTTCATATTAAAATGTGCAAATACACTCATTGAAAGTGGAATTTGAAAAATAGATTAGAAATGATTCCGGAATGCCCGATAAGGATTTCATTGTTTTTTTAATGGAATTTTTGCGATATAATCTCAATTTATTTATCTTGTATATTGGGAAATAGTTAACTTTAGTATTTTTTTCAGATTTAGTATTTTTGGGTATTTGAATAATTTGATAATTATTTTATCGCTATAAATTGGATGTTTCTTTCATAACTTTTACATAATATTTCTAATTCACGTGCCTTGTCCTTGCCGAATGTTAACAACTAACAAGGGAACATTATTCCTACACACTGAATTTCTACATGGAGACCATTTCAATCCTTCAGGTTTTGAAGCCATAAAAGCCTTCGTCTTCCTATTCCTCTGCTTAAGTTGCAATATTCTTTATTTATTTTTTCGTATTATATATACACTTTCTGTAGAGCCTTGGTCATGTTAAAAAACAACCTGACAGCCTGAAAAAATTTATGGTGATGAGTACTGTATACAGTACAGCAGACTGAATAATCATATAAAGGATCTCCCGAGTCTTTGCAGGAAACTTCCAGTATGGTCCGGGACCTCTTTGAACGAAAGGACGTTACTGTTTATAGACGATAAAATGGACTATCGATGAAGAAGTTCACACACATTAATTCCCCGAGTGTGAAAGCTTTAACGTAAAACGAGTGTGAAAGCTTTAATTCCCCGAGTGTGAAAGCTTTAACGTAAAACGATATGTGTAAATCAAATTTCACTTTTTACAGTTACATAGCAAATTATTTTTAATGCCTTAGGCTACGAATATCACCCGTTATACTAATACGATTGTCAGTCATTATGTGAATGGAAGACACTCTTTCGTGTATTTGTTTATTGTGTGCAAGCTATTGCACTTCAATAACCTCACATTCTTGAGAGCTATAAAGAAGGGTTGGGATTGTTAAGCACGTATAATAATGTCGAAAGCTCTTGAAGGTTTCTTCGCTCTCTTATTTTAAGCCATCAAAGTCTTTTCCGAAATGTTGGTACATGTTCATACTTCCTTACGTTAAATATGAATAGGATGCAAAGTTTTAATCTTTCCAACATCATCTCGTTGGCATCTAAATAATATACGCCACCGTAATCAAGTAATGGCAACATAAGACATTGGGATAATAGTATCCGACTTAAAACAGGCAGAACATTATCCTTTTAAGATAATGTAGAGAAGCAAAGATTTTGCGACTTAACTTGGAGACATGATTACGACAACTTAGTTTTTCATCAACAAGGGGATGAAAAACATCTCGGGGATGGAAACTAATGTGCAATTGAAATAGTCTGTGTATAGATAATATTCGCTCTGCAGCTGACTAGTTATGGAGTTAATGATGATTGAAAATAGACAGTATTCGACCCTGCGGAACGCCAGGAGCAGAACCTCATCAGACGGTTTGAGAGTTTTACCTGTTGTCTACGCCCATGTTCATGTTTATTAAACCATGAGGCGTGAAGTGAGATTTTCAGATGTTTCATATTCTCAATGAGCAAGTCAACTGAATTAAAAGCACTACTAAAGTCTAGCATTGTGAGGAGTGTGAGACTGTCCCTAGCCCGCCTGATGTCATCTGTGCTATAGTAATGTAGTCGTACTATGTCCAGGAATTTGGAAACATTGAAAAAAAACAGGAGGCATCAAGATTGACCAGTAGTACCTTGGTGAGAGGGGATTCACATTTTTGGCAATGGTAACACGTATGCAAATTCGATAAGAAGCCACAATCAAGAAAAAAGTTAGTCATATGGGTTAAAAGAGCTAAAATAGTCGGAAGAATCGTTTTCAAAAACTTGACATTTATGTCTTTTTTTTCAGTAGATATAGTTCTCAACATCTTTCTCACCGACACGCGACAGCAGCAGAGAAACAAAAAGGAGGCACATTTTGATATTTTTATTGTTTCCATTTTTATGCTATCGGGAATCGGCGCTGAAGGTGTTGCGAAATGAGAATTTAATGCATTGACATCCATTGATACATTGAGTTGGACTCGACTAAATAAATAAAATAAATAAAAATGTATCATTTACGTTTAAAATATCTTCAAAAACCTTTGATTGAATTATAACAGATAGCGTTTTTCTTTTCTTTTATACTCATACGAGTAGTTGCCAGTTCAGCCTTTCAAATATCAAATGGAGGATGACGAATTAACAATAACAAAGAGGATCTTTTTACGAAAATCAGTGTCACAAAAAACGTCCTGGTAAGATATCAAGAAATTTATGTATTTTTTTAAATCGATTATTCATGTGAGTGACGAATATAGAGCGTGTGATGAGGAGTCGTTGGACATGATTTTTTATGTTGCTATTGAGTTTGTCATCAGTTTAAAGCAAGAATTCCCAAAGTGGTCGATATCGATACCCTGGGGTCGATTTGATTTTTCTAGGAGTCGATAGTTTCAATAAAAAAATTTGGAGGTCGACAACAGCAAAAATAGACCCCCTTACTACTGTTATTTGTTTGTTACTTTAAAATATCTATGATTCCAATAGGTACCCAATTAAGAATATTTGTCAATATTTGTACTTATTTTGAATTTACATATTTACTTCGTAAATGTCAAGAATTAAAAAAAACTGCTCGTATTTTTTTGCTTTAATTTTCGTCAACACAGATTTCAATATTAAATGTTGCACAAGATAATGCCATAATCCGTAGTCCTTTAATATTTTTCAATCCTTAATTACAAGTGGGGTAAAGTAAACGACTATAGGGTCGGCGGTTTTAAAAGTTTTTGGTAAAGGGTTCTGCGGCTGAAACCAAAAACCCTTTGGTAAAGGGTTTTTGGTAAAAGTTTGGGAACTCTTGGTTTAAAGGATCAATAGTAAACAATAAAGGGCATGTCACTTCTTCCTACCTCCATCTGACGGTTTTTGAGGTAGACCTGAATTATATTATAAAAATAAATAAAATATTATTAAAATATATTAAATTTATGAATATTTGTAATAAGATAAATAATATAATTGAAATTTATAGTTGCCACCTAGCGGCAAAAATCCAAAGCATTATTGTTACCGACTTCGAAGATGTTAGTGTTGTCAGTTGTGTAAGTTTTCCCACAGGTTTCGATACAATAAAGATTTTTCCGATACAATTCATGTTTATATTTTAGTATATTTGAATAAGTTTTGAAAATAAGATATGAAACCAGAATATCGATAGTAAATAATAAGCCGAGACGAGGAATTTTTGCGCCTAAGGCACTTATTTGAAAACAAGTTCTCACAATTTGGCTTTTTTTTTTGTAGAACACTTCTGTAATATTTTTAAATGGACGTTTATGCTTTTCAAAACTATCATACCCTCCCCCCGGTAAGAGAATATTGCCCCACTCTACCATACAATATAAATCAACGGATGAAAATTAGAAAGTAAAACATTTATAACTTTATTTTTCGAACTTTCAGGGCGAACGTGCATACATGCATACCATCACGCCGTTTCTTTGCTGGAACAGGCAGAGCGACAAACTGCCAGATTTTCTTATCTCAACACACATTTCGGCTCTTCCACGTTCATACAGCTCCTACGATTTCTCTTACTTCTTATTTTTCCTTCTTTCAAAACATCATTCACTTGATCCAACCATACTTTCCCTTGTATTTCTCTACCACGCCTTCCATTCACATTTGCTCTGTATATTTGTCTTGTTAGTCTTCATTCATTCGTTCCATGTACCCAAACCATCACAGTGTGTTCTTTTCATCTTACTCAACACATCAGCGTTAAGTTCACATTCATCCCTTATTTGCACATTGATCACTTCATTCTGTCATAATTGTCACGTCATGTATTATTCTCAGTGCACGCATTTCTACAGCATATATTTTACTATAATCAGTTTTTTTTACCTCCACGTTTCATTATCATACATAAAAAAATTATAATAAAATATGTCGTGGACAAATCTGTAAAGATGATAATCTTAGCAGATTTTGATACTGTCCGGTTCGAATTTATATGTTTCATTGACTATGTTTCATGTCGCTACACGCCATTCGATATCCCTCGTAACTCTTCCGTCATCTGAGAAAATGTAACCAAAATATCAGGTTTCTTAAAATTGCTCTAACCTCTCATTACTCGCTCATATATCACATTCATCACTATAACTTATTTTCGCAACGTTCATCCACAGGAATAAAAGCTAGTACAATACGAACCCATCACAATAACAAAGCAAACCCACACAATTGACCCAATCCATAACGACAAGAAGAACTTCTTTACTTAACTCTAGTACGTAGTCAAAGTCACATGAATGTCCATTCAATGCTTATATCGATTGCCCAATCCGTGCAGTCTTGTTATACAGGTCATGTCACAATTTGTAGTAAAATACGACTGTTTCATCTAAGTAAATATTTAGAAATATGATATACTGAATGACTTGAAAACTCAAGAAAAGCATTATTATTTTCCAAGTACTCGTAAATTACGAGCTTTAAGCTAAGAATGTTCCATCTCATCTCGAAAATCCCTTTCAAGCATATCCTTTCCTTTGTTTACCAAAGCGATTTAGTTTAATCTAATACATTTCTCTCTAGTGTTTCGCAATACGCCCATTACGCGCGCGCTGTTCGATTTCCGAAATTCCCGCGCGCGCAGGACTCTTCTGGGAACACAAAATCTCCACACCCACTATAAAATCCTCCCACCACCCTAAACTCCCACTATATTTACCTTTTTCCACCCGAAACTCCCACGCACGCATCTTCCCCACAATCCACAATTCCCCCACTCTCCCGCCCCGGCCGTGGAACGAAATGGAGTTCAAGGACTGATGACGTGTTTCGCACGTTCCTATTCCCCCTCCTCACTCCAAATTCCACTCCTTTACACTCTGGGCTTTCCCATTCGGTACAGAGCCAGAGATATTGAATTTCCCTTTTGTAATCTGGGTTGAATGCGCACCTAAAATTGTAACTCTACACGTACAATTGTAACATTTCAAAATAGAACCTTTCACAAAAAGCATTTTTTCAAACGTACATTTTCTATTTAAAAGTTTTTCTCAACTTTACATTTTAACTTTAAAAGCTTTCTTTATAAGAAGGATAGACCACCCGAATTACAATACAAATGTTTTAATATTTCAAACTTTCTCAGTCAATCCCAATTTTATGTTCGGAGGTGTCAGTCACTTGCTGTTCTTCTGGGAAGTTGGATTAATGTTTAGGTGTTACTGTTACGCAATGTTTTAGCATATGTCTAATAAGTACCATATTTGATGTAAGGGGAAAAAACGTGGACGTGGAAAACACTAAAAAGAGTCGTATAAATTATGTACAAATGAGTGCACTTACATGCGGTGATATGAGACTACACTGAATAAAGTGATATGGGATGAATGTGAACTTAAGGTTGATGATGTATTGGGTAAGTTGAAGAAAAGCACCCTGAGATGTTTTGGGCACGTGGAACGAATGAATGAAGAAAGATTAACAAAAAAATATATAGAGTGTAAATGTGAATGGAAGGCGTGGTAGACGAAGACTAAGAAAAGTATGGTTAGATCAAATGAATAATATTTTGAAAAAGGAAATGTAAAAAGTAAGAGAAATCGTAGGAGTTGTATGAGAAAGTGTATGTATGTGGAAGATGAGAAATGTGTGTCGAGATAGAAAAGTGTGGCACTCTATCCTCTCTGTACACCTCAGCAGGGAAGCGATGTAATGATAAGTACGAATATATGATTTTTTATGTACTTATCGGTTCCTTTATAGTGCGCTCGTACCCTCGATAAAAATAATGGATACAGGGGAATGCACTGTTTCCGTGTTGGGTGAGCATGTCTTCCTTTGTTGGCGTCACACCGAAGTGTGAATAGGATAACGAAACATCCAGCGTCACTGAAGGAGAAAGTCAAGGTAAAACAGAGTATTGTATTAAAGAAATTTTATAAAGTATTATAAAAAATGGTTTAAGAACAAATATTTGGATAAGGAATTACGCAATGGAGGTAAGTCACAAAATTTTAAATAACATATGTTAGACCCAGATATTTGAAAGAGCAATAAAACCTGGCTTAGTCAGTAAGACGCCGGTTTTCCGACTCGGGGGATTGCGGGTCCAATTACTGTTGGTGCTCTATTTTTTATAAAAAATGGTTTAAGAACAAATATTTGGATAAGGAATTACGCAATGGAGGTAAGTCACAAAATTTTAAATAACATATGTTAGACCCAGATATTTGAAAGAGCAATAAAACCTGGCTTAGTCAGTAAGACGCCGGTTTTCCGACTCGGGGGGTTGCGGGTCCAATTACTGTTGGTGCTCTATTTTTTAAGGGTTTCAGTTTGATTTTCGCTTAAGACATTTTAAGCATATTTATGGTTGGTTGGAAGAGGTTGTCACCTAGCAATACACCCGCCAAGTTGTATTGTATACATCGAAAATCTAACAATACAAAAACCATCATTGTCGTCATAACGTAAGAGTGGCCAATTGGATCGAAGGTAGTATATTGTCAGGAATTGATTGGGGGTCATTCTTATAGACCTGGCTTTTCACGTAACCCCAGAGAAAATAGTCCAACGGTGTCAGATCACATGATCTTGGTGGCCAATTAACATCACCGTTTCCGGAGATTACAATACATAAAATAATTCAACAATTTTAACGCGTTGTTGTATTGTATACGACTCCATTTTTATAAATGTCATACATTACACTTCTCAAATGCCACAAGACCCAGGCAAGTTCGCGACGCCATCTGTGTTTTATCCAAGAAAAAAAAACGCTCCATTTGAAAGACCCTTTATAATATAAGTTGTGGAAAGTGGTGTACTACGTTTGTTGGCTTTGTGTATCCACCTGAGTACCTATTACTGAGAACTTATTAGTGAAATGTGTGAAAACCCAATAACTTGTTTAATCTTATTTAGTAACAATATTACCTTGTTTAGTTCCAAGAATAGATGTTTTTCTCTCATAAAGAAGGAGTTATCTTTCTTGTAATTTCTTTTTTTATTCAAACCTTTCTTGGAATTTCATTCGAGCCCTGGTCTACTTCAGGCTATAACTCTATGAGGCTTGCTTGTTATTTTTACTGAAATTAAAATGAATCTCCTTAGGCTTTCCGTTTTATTTGCCTCTTGACTTGGCTTTATTGAAATTTGCCAGTCTACTTGCCAGTTGTAAATTTGTTCCTTCAAATCATATTTATTTAACCCACGCTATTTCTCTGTCAGAGTAGGCAGAGAGATCAGAGCGCCAGACTTTACTATCTCGACACACACCCTTCGCCTCTTCTACATTCATACAATTCGGCCGCCACCTAGCTTTCCTTATACAGAACATGTTTGTAATATTTGAATCTATCAATTGTAGGTTAGAATTCCAAGTTGGAGGAAAGTCTGCTCTCTAAATGGTGCTATATAAATTTTCCTTTTAATTGTATTATTTAGCCTCTCTCATGTTTTCTTTGTGCTTGACTGTAGGCTTGTAGGCAACTGTCTGATAGGAAGCCACCTTTATAAAATATGTATGGTATGTAAGAAAGTCGTACATGCACGTGTGGAATGGGTAAATATACCCTCGATCATGTTTTCTTTTAGTGTCCTCTGCGCACCGCATACAACGTTTCCTCAATTGTAAATTTCCCTATCCGTTCAACATATCCCACCCACTCGCACTAAGTTCTCCATTTATAGGCACATATCTGAATTTATTGTCCTAAACTCTTGAAATATTTAGAACTACAGTAGTTCTTCAGTAGTCAAGTATTGTCTCTGTATGAGAGAGTATGAATATAAATTATCCCTAACTTTGTCGGAGTGTCTTCTTACTGGGGATGCTTAGTTACAGATCATTAGAGAGTGGAAAATTAGGTGTCCACTTTTTTGTTTGCTCAGGGTTAATTTAGTAAACCCATCCGTCCTGAACAGTCATGGTTTGTATGTTCCGGATAATTATTTGAGACAACGCACCCATAGATTGTTCTACGAGTATCAATCTATAAGTCGAACCAACTTACTTTTGGAAATTCCGGTAGGTGGAGCAATCACATTTTTTAACCGCGTTTGTCTTCATATTGACGAGTTTCATGTGTCGCTCAACTCCTTCGGGAAAAGTCTCTTAAATTTAGTGGAATACTTGAAATAATTTAACTTTTATGTTATTTAACATGCTATATTTTGTCATAATGTTTTAGTGTAACATATACATTTTTACTCAAATAAGTTAAATTTTTTAATTGTTTTATACGTGTTTTTGTTCTTATGTTGGGTCATGTGCAAAAAACCTGAATTTTTTTTTATTAATAGAGTTTAAATAGAGTTCTTGTATAGTTTCATACAGCCTTCTTTCCTTCAAATTTTTACTGGCACAAATCATCATCTTTATATGATTAACTAATAATAATAATGGATGAAAAATGTAAATAACATTAGCGTGTACTCTTAAAACATAAACATATTATTTGGAGCTATTTTTGGATCGCGTCTAACGACCATTAATATTATTGTTTTAGCTGAATGTATATACGAGTATATATATATTTCTACGCAGAAATGTAATATGAAACCACAAAATGTAAATAAGAAGCGATAAGGCAGGAAGGATAAGGATAATATTCATATAATGTTATCAGAACTAAATGTTTACATCCGGCAAGCGGTGCCTGCCCATGCGGTGACACTTATCAATGTTTATAAGCATACTTCATATTATAAAAATAGAATTTAAGACTATTATATATTGTGTGCCATTTTCAATAATGAAATGTTCATTGAGGCAAGGTACCACTTATTCACTGCACAGTTTGCGACACCGAATGGCAGTAGAATTAAGTCAAATTTCTGGAGAAGAATTAAGATCGTTCTCGATACCACCGTGAGTGCATGCCCATTATAAAATAGATATGCTCACCTCTTTCAAAACCATTTGCGAAAGTGTGTACTGAGACCTAAATAAAGACACCGATAAAAGATCTATGCAATTTTTTATTGTCTTACTGAGCAACATCTTATTCTTCTTTATATGCCGTGTCCGGACCCCCTGACGTTGGCGATGACTCTTGAGAAGATACATCTGTCTTTTCAACTGTCTGGATACCTGCCCATTTGCGAATTTTGTGTAGTCAAGACAGACGTCTTCTATCGATTCCGCCTAGACCTTCAAATTTGTCCATCAATATTCATTTTTGAATGTGGTATTTTTCTTCTCTCAATATTCAACCAGATAAGCTATATTTCGACATTTTATGGTATTTAAGAGCTCTCGTTCTACACCTGCTCGACGCAGCACCTGGGCGTTTGAGATACGATGAAACTAATAAATTCAGAGCGTTCTTCAATGAATGAACGTTTCCCATGATTCTAGCTTTTTGAGTATTGTGGTCTTCATGGTCAATGTTTTAACATCATTAAGTAAAATATAGCTCTTTATCATGCGTTACGAAGTTTAAGATTCTCATTGCAGAAAACTGATTTCATTTAAGAAATCCTGCACGTGTCATTTCAATTATGTCAAGGTCTCGAGTAATTAGGCTTCCTAGATATTTAAAACTGTCGACTTACTCTATAGGTTGCCCGTTCAGCTGCAGAGATACACTATTACGAGACTGTCGACTGAACATGGTTTTTTGATTGGCACTGGATATTAATAATTACTATATAAACTGTCCGAGTATAAATGAATCACTTAAAAGGGGAATAAAATGGTCCGTGCAAAAAACTGCTCTCCTATATCACATTGGTGCTTTGGATATTTCATATAGCTTTATTTAGTTTTTTCTCGTGGTTTTGTATATTTATATTCATTTTTGTCTTCATGATAAATTGAAGCCTTAGCTTTTTTCAATTACCTACGAGTTTTAATCGTGTCGCACCTTTGAGGATGCGAAGCGACGTTAAATATAATAAATCGTTTTAATTTAAATTTAAAATTTTACAATAATTCTTACTGTCTGTCCTTACTGTGTAGCTTCTATCCTTACTCTAATTCTTACCGTGTATCGGTCACTTATAAAGGGATTTCGGAACTATTCCGAAATTCCTTTATAAGTGACCGATACTGATTAGAATGGTTTCCGATCTCACAATATTTATCATCCTGCCCCGTTGGTACATAAAGGATTCTGCTATCACCAGATCGGAGGGACAGTCCATACTCTGAAAGAAAATTGAATTTTTCACGCGGATACTGAGGACAGTTTGGATTTTTCAACACTCCGAAAAGGGTTGGCAAAACGTGGAGATTTCTTCGCTGATGGGGTGAAAATGTATGGCAGAACACGGAATTAATTGATTAGGGATGAATGTGAACTTAAGGTTGATGTATTGAGTAAGATGAAGAAGAGCTCCCTAAGATGGTTGGGCACTTCTAACGAATGAATAAAGAAAGATTAAAAACAGAAAAATATACAATACAAATGTGGGTGAAAAGCGTGGTAGAGGAAGATTAAGGAAACTATGGTTGAATAATATTTTGAAAGAAGGAAATATTAAAAGGCAGAGAAATTGTAAGGCTAGCAATCTCTCTTTCTACCTATCCCGTAGTAGGGAAACAGCATGATGTAGGTAATTATTAATAATAACGTTGGCGTAGGATTGAATCCTCAAAAATGGTTAAGCCAGTTTCCATTGAATTTATCTCCCCTAGCCCAACCCATTCCACCTGTCCTCGGCACTCTCGATGGAGTTGCATAATAGCATACGCCATCCAGTATCTCTGTAATGATTAGTGAGCCGCCCGTCTGATAAACATCTGTTACTGCGCCATGCACCGCGCGCACGCCCCCCCTTACTGGGTGAAGGGCATCTCATACTGTTTTGCTATCGAGCTGTATACTTCTTACTCAGCATCATCTCGACAAGTGGGTATTAACACGTCATTAACAAGCAATTTATTTGCTATGTAATTATTATTATTTATTTACTAACACAATAAACGACACTTAGGTGTCCTTTACATAAAATTAAAAATCAAAAGATAACGTATAAATATCCTCTAAAAAATCATCCACTTTATGATACAAATAAAGGGTCTTTCAAATTGAGCAGTTTTTTTAATTCTTGAATAAAACACAATTTGCTTTGATTTCAAAAAACTTTTTATTGGTCATTGAAGTATAATGTATGAAATTTAAACACAAAAATACAATATCCGCCAAATATTAATTAAAATATTAATTTAGGATTAAAATAAGGATAAGGATGGGAATCGTATATGAGTTAGAGACAAGGGATATTTTGAAATAAATAATGCTTTTAAGTATTTTCTAAAAAAATTATAACGATGAAACACAAGCAGTGAAAATCAGGGTAAATAACATTGCCTGTTGATTCTCTTTTAAGTGATGTTGCAGTGTACAGAAAGTGATGAAAATGTAAAGTGATGCATACAAACCAACGTGACACAATTAGGATATTACGTCTTTATATTTCGTTTCCGATATTGATATGACCGATGTTGGAATTCCGTGTGTAATCGATTTTCCCGCGACCGATTCGCTCCGTTATCGCAAAATTCTCCTTTATTATCGGGCATTGTTATTAACGCGATTTTTATGCATGCGCCGTAATGAATAAACAGTAATGAACATTTGCCCTCAGTGCTTTGAGGTCATTGCCAAGGACTTCTGGTCGCTGTCGGTGGGAGAGTCCATTATTAAATGGAAAAATCGTGTTATATACTGAACTTCATTGCTAGTCTTACCAATAAGCTTTTCTATTACTGAATAGATCAAGTCTTGTTTTACTCTGTGCTTCTCTGTGCATTGATTGACTTTCTATATTTCTCTAAATAGGATGATAACTAGCCCTTAACCAGTTCTATTAAATTTTTCTTTAGCCTGTAGTCTTCGTGCAATGTACCCTCTTCAGCTAAGTCACAGTGTTCGGTGTCAGTCTGTGCAACTCCTTCACGTCTCCAAGAAACGCATACAATGGACAGCTGTCAATGATGTTGTCCATAGTCTGGATGTACCCACACTCACAGAAATACGACTGTGTTTGATCCCACTTGTGCATATAATATGCAGTGCGGACTTCTCCGTATTTAATACTATACGTTGTCCTCCACCCCTTCCGAGGTATGAAAAACCCACAAAACTCTACCGTCGAGTTGCCCATAAGATGGCAACTTTTTAAATCACACTCCATCCGCCTGGTGGCCACTTGCTTCATATTATTTCGATTCGGTCAACAGGGGATGATACGGAGTGGCGGTGTTTTTTTTTTCCGTATTCCTCTATTGAATTTATCTTCCTAGCCATTAGAATGTCGTAATACTCTAGATATCTGCTTAAACACCAGAAGAAGCAATACCATTGTCAATACTCGAGTAATTATAGACTTGTTATTCATTAGTCTGACTTTTCAGTTTGAACACACTTTTAGACATAATTTCACCTGAATTTATTTAGTGGTGCTCATGAGCGTTTATAAATTCAAAATCAATGCGCTTTTGAGGTAATGTTTTATTACAAAACAGCGCTAAACAAGTCATATTTTGGTTGAGTATGTTGTTAGATGATGAAAATGATTTACTTCAAAACTTGAAATTACAACCAGATATCAAGGATGTAACGTATTAATTTTAAGAATGGATGAAGAAACACTTGCCAAAAAATGTGCTGTGTGGTAAGATAACCGACGCTTAAAGAAACCAGGGACGCCCTAAGCTTAGATTTAAGGACATCTGAAGAAGAGATATTTTGTCGTTCAACCTAGATATCTTGCATTGGGAGGAACGAACCAAGGTAGCTTGTTTACTGCTAGCTAACCTGCATAAGAAGCGACTACACAGAAAGTAGTAATATGAGATACCGAAGGATTCTGTCCATGTGTGTGTAGCAGGTGTGGGAGATAGGGGTCTAGAATTGGGCTCGACAGCTTAAGTCAGAGATGTGTCGAAGTTGCTGCGACATTCCATCGTCTGTTGTACACGGAAGGAAGCTGCCAATTGATTTTGAACTGGAATATAAAACAAAAGAGAAACAGAAAACAAACTGTAATCATAACACAACCATCGCCTTCTTTTTTGGTCTATATTATTATTATTACTTGTAATGGGTGGTATATTGGGTCTCAGATAAATTGTCCGTGATATTACTCTGTTTTGAGACGCTTGATGCTGTTGAGAAATTCCGTTTCTTTTTGCATTGATTCCAATATCATGTCGTTATTTATATATTCTGTCCACGAAATCTTCTAAATTGTATTCAACATTACCTTGAAAGCTTTTAGATGGTTAATTATGTCCAACAATTAGATCCATGTCTTGCAAACATAACCTGACCACACATGCAGTACCCTATCCTTACCGAATTTCCCATCACACACTTGAGTGTTTGTGATGTAGTAGGGGATTACTAGTGTTTTCTTCTAGTAACTCCCATACTTAACTTGTATTCAATTAATATGCAAGTAATTGAGTATAATGGAATATTGGTACCAACATTAGAATATTTCAACGAAACTTGATGTGGTAAAAAAGGAATGAAAGTAAGATAACTACGGTAGAAATGAAAGTGTAGCGCAGAATATGTGAAAAACAATATATGGTTAAATAAAGAATGAAGAAATTACGAAAGAATGTGAATCGAAACAAGATGCCGTGTTTGGTGAAGAAAGGAGCGTTGAGAACATTCAGTTGTGTAGATGAAATGAATTATGAAAGATTTTCACAAATAATCTGTACGAGTAGTACAGATGGTTCAAGATATTTGGGAAGACCTAGAAAAACGTGCCACCACAAAATTAATCAAATTCTAATGGAGAAATAATATCCTTTATCATATAAGTGTATGCATGCCAAAGTACGAGTATATGGACGTGGCAGAAGCGAACGATGTGTGTCGGGATAGAAGGAAGTAGAGATCTCTTTTATCTACCTACCCCATTAGGGACATGGCGTTATGTTGATGATGATGACCACACGTAGACATTTTGACTTCTAGTGGTTAGTAGAGACGGTCAAAGCACCAACGTTGAATGTGGTATCAATGATGACGAGGCATAAGATTCTTCTAGAAAATGTTGCTGTGCGCTGACCTGAGTTAATGTTCTGGTTTGTCAGGGATCAGAGGAGAACATCGCAGCGCAATTGACTTGAGAATTCACGATAATTGCCCATTAAGGCTGCACTCACGTCTGCCCGCAACAGTTATTATGCATTATTTTATGTAGCTTTACTACTTTGGTTGAGTCACCGCTTGCCTTTATGTGCATGTAATGCAAATAAATTGACCCATTATTAATCGAGTGTTTAATATTAAGTGTTCTCCATACTTACACATATACATTTATGGATATAGAGGGTATTAAGACACCGTGTGTCATTTTGATTATGTTGGTAACAAGGCAGAAAAGTAGTTTTAAATCTAGGAGCAGCCGCCATAAGCCTATCCTTACACTCAACTTATATTTATTTATTTTGTAATATTTTCAATCTGTCGATAATAGTGGGTTCGAATCCCGAGTAAGAGCGCGCCCTTGAGAAAAGCCGGTTATCTAAACGGCGCTATATAATTTGTTCTTTTATTATTGTATTATAAAATGTAATATTTGAAAATTTATAATAAAGCCTCATATAATGGACTAGTTAGTTATATACATATATACCATCACGTAATTTTTCTGTAGGGGTAGGCAGTGGAAAAAATGCCAAAACTTTTCTGGGCACACATCCTTCGCACTTCTTTCAAAATAACATATCTTTATTTTAATTCAACCATACTTTCCTTGGTCTTCCTTGACAACGCCTTCCACTCACATTTACATTACATTTTTGTTTTGTTAGTCTTTCTCCATTCATTTGTTCTTCATGCCCAAACCATCTCAGAGTGCTCTTCTTCATCTTACTCAACACATCAGCTTTAAGTTCACATTCATCCTTAATCGCTTCATTCCGTATTCTATCATACATTGTCACCTTCTATATTATTTTCAGTACATGCGTTTCTATACCATTTATTCAGCTCCTTAATGAAGTAGTATTACGAAAAGCTCAATAAGTATGTATAAAATTATTGTAAATTCCAGGAGTTTTACAACAACTTAGTACCTTACCAGCGCATAAAGCGAATATGATCTTAACGCCAATTTTAGATTTCCCAAGCATTATTTCGAGTTTTTCGAAGTATATTTATCATCATCGGAACTTTAGGTTTGATCTATCAAGAATAAATGTGCACAACCGCAGCATGCACACAATCCACCTTCCATCCACAATATGGCTGACCATCATTCTCGATCACGAGGTATAGCCTAGCAATCTGCCCGATAGATTTAAATTTATATTCCAAGACTAATATAATAATTTATATTCGTCTCTCATTGTATAGTAATTGTCCAAGCCTTCGATGCATACATGAGCATACATGTATTTGAAGTACATTTGTATAAATCTGCTTCTGCGTGCGTTTCTCACACACAATGTGTCCTATATATCTGGGCCACAGTGTTTGGTGTCAGTTTTTGTAGCTTCTGTACTCCTCTAGGAAACGCATACAGTTGACAATATGATGGTCAATGATGTGGCCTATGGTCTGGATCTCCCTGCGCTTGGTACTACGAGATGCATGGCCGCGCGGTAACGCACTGGACTTCCGTGCGGAAGGTCGCCGGTTCGAACCCCGCGCTGCCATCCCTTGAATGGCATAGGCGTTTTTTCCGCCTAGTATTCTAGGGTATAATGATACCTATGACTTCAGTTATATATACGAGTATTCTTTCAAAAAAGAGAAAAAGAAAACATGCCGGTCTCTTCCGATCGTCTCAATTCGTTGTGCCATCGGTTCCGGTACAGCGGTGTGGCCGGTATGTTTTGCTGGTGTGCAATGGCTCACTCACTTAAACGAAAAAGAGACGAGAAAAAAAATCTAACGGCACAGCATCACTTTCCAACTAAATTGACGAAATGGCTAGGGAAGGGGTCGGCAAACCGCGGCTCTTTTCATAGGCATGTGCGACTCTTCAACTCCAGCTTCACCTCCACTCCGCAGCCTCATCAGAAGATCATGAACACGGCCGATGAATGAACACAAGCGGTACAATCTTATTATTATGTTTTATTAGTGTTAAATTATTTAGGTTTTCTTGTTATATAGGTAGTGCACTGAGCTACTGAAGCTTATAACTCCCATATGTAATATTCTATTCTTCTATGTAGCCTACGACTATATTGTGAATTTGCGTTTTAAATAAAAATCTTGATTTTATCTCGTTTTTTTCATCATTAAAATTTATATACTCGTAGCTACAGTGAAAATTAATGTTGCGGCTCTATGAAAAATTAGAGATTCTGTTTACTTAATATTTGGCTCATATCATAGATCGGATACTTCCTTTGCATAGCTTAATAAAAATAATACACAAATTTATCGTAAATTACAGAACTTTTGAAAAAAAAATCGCAGTACCTTATCAGCATGTCAAGCAAAGATGATCCGAACACCAACTTCATCATTTTCACTACTCTAGCTTTGTCATGCAGGGTTTAGAATTATTTGGAGTACAATTATCTTCCAAGGACATTGTCACAAATTAGGAGTGTCGGGAACACTTCTGTTGCGCTCTGTATGTGTCCAGTTCTCATTGAAGTGCTTTATGGAGTTTTTGGAGAGGAGACGATACATAAGTAAGAACCAATGATACAAGTGATTAGTTTTTAAACGATTAATACGGGGCTGCAGGAAATTAAATATATTTTTTTTCTAATATAAAATGCTAATCCTTTTTTTAAAATGGCTGTTCACCAAAATTTTGGCGATCCTAGCGGTTAGTTGATTATGTTTATTGAAAATATAGAATATATACTAGAATCTCAATAGTAGTTTTATTTTTTGAGAGATGAAATGGGGTGACGGGACAGTTACGTGTATAGAAATTAATTCTACACCTATTGTATCTAACACTGAAATTAGGAACGAATCGTTTTGGTTAAGTAATATTTGAAAATGTCGATTCAAGAATAAGGAAAAGTGTTGCATGGGCGATTGCATCATGCTGCTCCGTATCAGTGTGTATCGGGTATGTTTCGGCTCGGCTAGGTAATTGATCGCATTCCTCAGCTGTTATTGTTTTATGTGGTGATTGTTGTTGATTTCACGGCCAGCCGATAACGGCCAAGGTCTTGATTGTTTTCGTTGTGGATTGCTTTCTCCTCTTATTCGCGCTATTCTTAAAGCTTGCCTAGAGGCCCAGCTGTCGACTTGGTAACAACGATTGTCGTCGTCCCTCGTGAGAAGAAAGATATTTTAATATTTTCCTTACATCAAGGCGTGCCTCGGCTCCCGTGAGTGTATCCAATCTATTGGACCGCCCAATTTCTCTCAGGTCATGGAAGTTTAAATGGTAGCCATTTTAGCTTTAATTTTGTCCTGCCGTGTTGTAATTTTTGCGACCTTCTAGGTCTAACATGCTGTGGATCAATCCGCAGATCACATTTTGGAACATTACGATAATGAACTCTCACATTGGCCACCACAAAGAAATTAGAAGATTTAAAAATGTTCTGCTATAGAAAAATGCTGAAAATCTCAAGGAGTGACAAAGTTCGTACTGATGACATATGTAGTCGAATAAAGATAGAGAAGTATTATCCACCATTAAAAGGAGAAAATTATTCTTCAACTGATATTTGCAGGGTTAAATTTAGGGCAGAGTAATTTCTTGAAGAAGACGCATCTCCTTGTTGAAGCATTTACGGGAGTGGATTTATTGTAATATATATTTGTTGCTACTTCGATGACCAAGAAAGCCATGATGATTTCCAACCTCCACATAGGAGAGGAATTTTAAAGGGGAAAAATAATTGTACACCGATAAATACACACCTCATTATGAAATCTTCAACATTTAATACCTAATTCTGATGAACTCACGTATAAGTTTAGCTTCTTGGGTGATTTTGCTCCAAGACGATTGAACATTTGTTTTAACCTCTCAGTTCCCTACGCTACCAGACTCCTAAGATCTTGATCCACGTTTTCTAAATTCCTCTACCTAGGTCTACCAAGGCCTTTCGTTTTTTGGGTTTGCATAATGATCTTTGTTGACCACTATGGCTGAGATCTGCTAATATGGATCATCTACAACATGTGACCCTTCACTACTTCATACCGTAAATAATTAGTAGGTGTCTTGTTCACTTTCTAGTTTCTACAGTAGGATCTTAGCAGCTTTTCTTGATCGTACACCGTATTGTGGGTCAAATATATACCTATTCATTTCCATCTAACTATTACTATTTTCTTCTACGAGGCGACAAATTGGCTGGCTGCTCACAATCACATAATTGTTTTAACTTTAGCATATGCAAGCGAAGTTAATTATGTGAAACATTGTATTAGAAGTTGATATAGGTCCCCTCGTATAATATTTTCACGGTCCGCTCGTGTATTGTTGGATAGTGTTTCAATAAATGTTTCCAGTCCAGATTACAATACATTTTAAATCTTATTTTAAACAATTCTCACAAAATTTAGTACGATTTCTCAAAAATATCCCAGGGACCGTGATTAACGGTTAGCATTTGTGATAAGCAAGCGGGCGCCCCAGGTTCTATTTTTGACGGATTCACTTCCGGACTGATTTTACTCTTAGATCGTTTTAAATCTGATTTTTTTTTCTGTAGCTTATGTACTGTTTATCATAAATTCTTAAAATGCAAAATAGTGCTATGTATTGTAAAATAACTCTGCCTAACGAAATGAAGCAGCAAATTAAACCTTCCGATCGTCTTAGAATTTAGGTATCCTTGCCTTCGGAATTTTGGGTTCGATTTGTCAAGACTGTGATTGCTGAAGTCCAGAATTTTGCACTTAATAAACCAAAACAATTCCTCAGATATCTATATAGTAGTACAGAACAAAAAGTTATTGCCCAAAATATGCGCATCATGTCAAATTTCTCATGGTGTGCAACTATAGAAGCCTTGAAACAAAAATCAAGAATCTATTGTGATATTCCTACTAAAGGGTTTTCAAGGTTGTTTTAATTGTCCTAAGATACTAGAAGCACTGCGTTTATATTTCCTCGATGAAGATAGCCGTACAAGGAATCGCCCTCTGTTCTACATACCAGCTTAAAGAACGAATATCTTGGCTAAACACTCAGTCACGCGTGGTACAGAGATATTGAACCAACTGAGTGACGCTGTGGATATCAGCACCGCCTAGCAGTATGAAAAGAATCTTGGCTGATATTCTTCCTTACGAATAAGCTAACTAGAGGCAGACCCTCTTTACGTAACAGGAGAAATTCGTGCAAAGTGGATAAAAAAACTACCACCACAAAACACCACTTTTTCCATCTACATATTCTACATAATGCCTGACTATTATGCTCGATCACGAGGGATTGTCTACCATCATCATTTTTCGAATAAATCTAAATAAAACATACAACAAAAAGATCCATAGTAAAATTAAGTCAATACAAAGTTTCGTCTCAACCATTCTCCAACTTACTTTAACTAGGCGTCGACTGTACTTTGTACGGCAGTTTATTTGTCCGCCTTTGAGTCATTAATTCCATTTCTCTCAGTTAACTCAACCCACCCACTGGAAAGTCATGCAACAATAATGCATTGCATTGCACTTCCACGCATTTTCTGTATCTTGTTCGTGTTTATGTTTGAGGCAAACGACCTTTCTGTTAATCCATTGGGTGCCTTGAATTCTGTGATTCATAACGGTGTCTCCAATAATGGGCATGGACCTAGTTAAAGCTGCAGTAGGTGGACTAGTCTGCAGTCAGTTTAACTTGTATTGGTTTTTTTATATAACATTTATGCTGATCAAGACAACTATACCCAGTTTGTAGTACAGGGTCTAGGTCTAAGTACAGTTAACTCTGGATTATCCGGGGTGCCATAACCGGGTTGCGGATTAACCGGAGCAGCAAAAAGTAGTACTGAAAAAAGTTATTGTTATCCTTTGGCGTATGGTAGTATTATAACACGTTCGTAGATGGACAGATAATAAACGTGGAAATACTTATTGGACGCAAGTACCTTTTACATATATGCCTGAATTCATAATCCGGCCTTATTGCTAGATACTTATGTCTAACCTTAAAATTTCGTGATTTATATTCTGAGTCGGGCCTCATACGCTCCAAACTATAAAGTGCGTCAATGAAACCACGTGACTCCCTTATTTATGGAAGCTACGGCAGTTTTGTGTTCAAATTAACTTTAAATATTTATTACTTTAAAAAGTTGTTAAGATTTAGTATTTATGTCGGGCTACAAATTAGAGCCATATTCTTTGATTAATTATCTAGCCAGGTGAAGATTGAAGTGCTCCGTGCCAAACCTACCAGCTGGTGGAGTGTGCCCTTCTGAAGACACTAGCCCGCCCTTACTTCCTGACTTCCTGGCACCCGGAGCGGCTGTTTCCATTCTTTTCACCGCTGACACCTGTTCTGACCTCTAAACGCAAGTTATACTAGTATGCTGTAGTGCATGCGTAGCTTCTTAGTGTTCTAATTTATTTTTTCTTTACCTGATTTGTATAATATATATTATTTTTATTGTACGGAGAGAAAAAACGTTTTATTTTGGTGTCTTGATCAATTTTTGGTACGTGCTCAATTCTTAAAATTGTATTTTTTTCAAAAACCCTTTTGAAATTTGGGAACAGTATTATTTTCACGTATGTCTATCAAACATAATTTTATGTAATAATGTAATTGGTAGCATTCATTTATTACCATAATTATGCCTTGTCCCTATTAAGGTAGGCAGAGAGATCAGATCTCCACTTTATTCTGTCTTGGCACACATTTTTCACGCATCTTCATGCATATTCTCCCATTATAAAGGCTTTTCAATCTTACCTTTTCCAATATTTAATTAATTTGATCTTCTAAGATTTCTTTTACCTTCTTTATTAAATACGTAGATTTTTGTAAAACTTTCGTCATTCATTCTTCTTGACCGAACCATCTCAGTGTGTATTTCATCATCTTAAGTACTATACCTTCTTTCAATGCGCATTATTTCCTATTGTCGTCATTTCTTATTTATTCTCGGTTTTCCATACCTTATACGCAGTGATCTCATTTCTACAGCATTGATATTAGTTTTATCACTTTTTTGTCATGTTCAAGATTCGCTTGCTTTGATTGATTTCACTGACTACTTTGAAGGGGACAATATTAATGTTAACGATAAATGTTTTTTAATAAAAACGATAATTCTCTCAACTTTTTTTATCAAACATACATATCGTCACGCTGTTTCCCTTATAGGGTAGGAAGATATAACAGATCTTCATATTTTTCTATCCATGCACACAACTTTTGCCTTCTCCACTTTCATACATCTCGTCATGCACAATCTTATATCTATCAATATCTGGTCCACTTGATCCAGCCATATTTCCTCGGTCTACCTCTTAATCTTACACTTTGCACTTGTATACTCGCTTGGCCATTAATTATCTTCACAAACCACCTTAACGCTCCTTTATCTTACATCAAACATAAATTTGATGTATCAATTATTTATATCTTAACATTATGTATAGTGCACGCATCTCTTCAGCATTAATCTTACTTTTATTTTTCTGCCAAGTCCAAGTTTCACTTCCGTATGTCAAATTGGGTACCAACATTATTATGCATTGCCATTTTTTCAACTTTTTTATATAGTGCGGTTTTTTGTATATTACATTAAGTGCTCCGTTTACCTTGTTCCCCGTCGTTACCTTTTTTTAATGTTCCTTTTAACTCGCCCAACACACGTAAACATACTGCACGAATAATATAACTCATTTACTTATTGCATTTTCTCAGAGCTAACCCATGCCTCGCGAATAATTTTTACATTTCTTTGTGTAACCATAGCTTTCGATTTCGCTGTATGCATTTTAAAACCTTTTACTAGACATTTCACTTATACACGTAATCTATATTTAATTGCCTTATTTTTTTAGGGAACAACCCTTGCATACAGAAGTTCACACACATTTATTTCTCTCATTCTTATATACCCCTCCCATCATATTTACAATCGCCCACACATAAATTATTAGGAAACAACCCTTGCATACAGAAGTTCACACACATTTATTTCACTCATTCTTATATACCCCTCCCATCATATTTACAATCGCCCACACATAAATTATTAGGAAACAACCCTTGCATACAGAAGTTCACACACATTTATTTCACTCATTCTTATATACCCCTCCCATCATATTTACAATCGCCCACACATAAATTAAACTAAGGTGATATCACCCATCCTTGCTTCACACCTTTAGTAATTTTAAACTACTCGTTTACATTTCTGTAAATGAAAATGTACTTGTTTGTTTAAAACATTGAATTATTTATTCAGAAATACAGTTTTAATGCTAAGGATGTATATTTTTTATTTAGTTAACAACCGTTATTTTTTTATACTCGTAAAAGTAACATAATAATTGCGTTCTGGTAAAAGGGAGGTACAGATAGGCGATTGTCAGGAAGTGGGTGCGGAAGGCAGCAGGAGTTCACTGAAGGGGGAGGCAAGGTGCAACTGAACACATTTGAGGGGGAAGGCAGCGCACATTTCTATGGCTTTGTTATTGCCAATTGTTGCTGTATATATTATATGTATAGGAGCATTAAAATTATATTCAAGTCATACAATGCATGCTCACGTACAGCACTGTAGTCCACTGAAAAAGGTGATATGAGTTTTATTTAGATCCCTTGAGCAAGATGAAGAACGAGGAAAGAATAGAAGGAAATATGTTGGAGAATAACTAAAATAATGGAATTGGGAAATGATATGGCGCCGTTTAAAGAGCGGAATGTCCTCAAAGGCACTAATAAGGGATTTAAAACCAATATTATTGACAGATTCAAAATATTACAAAATAAATATAACATACACGTATAAGTTTTGTATAAGGATTGTAAAATAAATTATGACTGCGGCCATTAGATGAGGCACTTCCCTGTATCTGCAAATGGAGCATGGCATGGTGGTGATGATGAGAAATTACAATATTAGTTTATATACATTTCTCGTTTCCCTGAGATGTTACGTGGTATCCTTCTCACAAAACTGAATTAGAGAATAAATGAGTTCGGCATTATGGCACGATTGCTCAGCACACACAGGCGCTTTGGGTTCGATCCTTGGCAGTTTCGCTTCCGGAGTCGTATTATTTTCAGGTATTTTACCATCTGATTTTGATTGTACTGTTATAGATCGTTTTAATGTTTACGTAATAAAAGCGTGAGACTGTTTATTTAAGCGTTGTCTCATGCTTAGTTATTTGAGGAATACTCGCCTATGACGACGAAATTGCATACTTAATCCCAGTTCCCATAATAAATATTTTATAAACAAATTTCGGCTATATAAGCCCTTCCATCATTAAAAACCGCGTCATTTATTAATAAACGCTTGAAGTGAATTGTATTATTCTTAAATAAAACAGAAAGATCAAATACTTGAGTTTGATTTGGAGACATCCTGCAGAACCTAAAAGATTCAAGATATCCTGACAGATTGAATCCTCAAGTTTCGAAGACAAAATACAAAGAAGTAAGTGCTCACAGTCGCTTGCCTATTATCTCAGTTGATGAATTAAATGCCTCTCTAGCTGGAGTACTAGTACTAGCGCTTAGTAACATAAATAACAGTACGAGTACTATGCTAGCGCTTAGTAACATAAATTCATACAATGCTCTTGAGATAACAAGTATTACAAATCAGTATTATATAAGTTTAAATAATGATATGACAGAAGGGATAAGTATCCTTATACCACTGAATATTAATTAGGTGTCATTCAGGGCAATAGGGCGACCGTTCGGACAGAAATTTAATACTATACGTTACCGCGCGAACACGCACCTCAAGTTATTGAGAAATATAAAAAATGGGAAATAGATAGGAAGGAAGAAGTTATCACGGTTCAGAAATTTTCGGTAATGGACCAAACTGAGTTCTTCTTGTAACACAAGACCGGAAGAAATTCTAGGACCTAATAAACTTGATAGTCACTGATGCCTGAATCGGACATGACTCAAGAAGAATAAAATGTTTCCAATTCTGCACTAAAATGGGTTGTTGTCATACGGTTTGTCAGTCTCTTTAATTAGTATTTTGCGAACATCTTCGCATCTTCTGCACTCTTCCAAAGCTCATGTCTGGTACCACAGAGAAGCGTTTCGGTGCTTGGATATCGCGCAGGATTCACGGGGTACTTGCTACGACTTAAGACAGGGCTGGCTTCCTTTTATGTTATATCTTCCTATCATCGTGTTCACGAAATGTTTGGATATCGAAAATAAAACACTAGAATTTAACAGACAGTACTTACTAGAAATAATTATTGTATGCCAAATGTTATTTTTTTTTCATAATTCTATACGTTCCATTAGAAACACAAATATACGAAAAAAGTGCTATATTCTTCGAATGTAAACCTATCAAATGAGAATTATAAGAATGAATGTATTCTTTAGAGTATTCTCTAAATGAGAACTATAAGAATGAATGTATTCTTAAGAGTATTCTTCGGCTATAGCTACTATTGAAGCTGAGCTTCCGCATATAGATAAAATAACACGTACAAGATTGCACCTTAACACATAAGTACACATTGCAGGTTTCCCAAAATGAATCATAAAAATACAATAATTAAATTAATTAATGAACTTCCTGCCCGGTATCCCACAGCAGGATTTTTCAAGGAGTAATCGGATCTTTAACGCAGCCAACTTACACTTCAAATCCATTATCTCGCACTGTCATCAAGAAAAATAGAAAATGTAAACTCAGCAGAGACGCATGACACGCGTGGCAAATGATCAAATGTTCACCATCATTAGAGTTAGACCCTTTTGCCCAGAAGCAATATGCCTATTTAGCTCCCATGATATACAATGGGGTGCCGAATTCAATAAAGGTAAAAGGGAGCAAACATTTTAGGCAGTGAATCATAGCGTGGTTGTTATTGCGACAGGAGTTTGAGTGTTTGGGCTTGCAGGAGGGATAACTTGTAGCAAAGGTTTATGTGAACTCTTAAGTGTGGCGTGTTTTTGGTGATTATGTGTGAAACATTGTGGAATGAACGTTTTGGTCTGTCTGGAATTATGAAGTATGCGGGGTTTGACAAGTGTGATACATACATGTAAGCGAGTCTCACTGTTTATCAAATTGATGAGAGTTTATAATGGTGTATTGTACTCGTATAATCAACAATCGAAAAAAAACATCACCTTATTTTTTCGTGTTATATGTCCTCAGTAAGATACAGGCCAAGCCTAGTTTACTACACACTAAAAATGAGACAACAAAACATAATAAAATGTGTGTCCACTTGAAATTACCTGTTATTTTTTCATAAATTATGTAGTTATAAAATGTCTTGTCATTTAAAACGAAATATTATAAATAAATGAAAAAATAATTGTTCAATCTGGACAAAGCTAGAATACTTTAAAATATATATTTAAAATGTATACTTCTTTGGTGAGAATAATTTTGGTTTATAATTCGGTAATATGGTCACCCCACTACGATATCCACGTTGAAAAATTGGAACAAGATACAGCGGAAGTTTGAACGTTTTATAAACTTGAAACTTCAAATGCCAAGAACTAAGTTGGAACTAATTCTGATTGCCGGGATGAATTGATTGAACTATATTCTGTCAAATTGTGTTCCCATTTATTATTTTCGGTGCACGCATTTTCACGGCATTTATTCGGCTGCTTTCAATATTTGTTTTTGTAAAATATACCATGGATCAAAATAATTTAACGTATCCAAGGTCGGTTGGAAGAGGTTGCAGTATATCAAGATGCACCAAGTCGAATCATGTATACAAATAATAAATAAATAAACATTACCAATGACAAATCTTGTTGACATTTGTATATTACAATGATGATCTGCAAAATCTTGGAGTATTTTTAGGGTGATATGTACTGCGACACAACGTTGAATAAACCCTATTTCTTTAAGTACTGGGCTTCCACAAGTCCTTGTTCCGATGCTGGCCAGGTTAGCGCTGATGCGTAGATCCTTCACGTGTCATGACTCTTCCACTCATGGCTGACTTCTTTGTCTTCCTCTGCATCGTATAACTTAGTACGTGTTATATGCTAATCATGGTTTTATGATAATTTTATTCTTAACAATTTCCCCAATTTTCTTGCGAAGTTTTCGCAATGGACTTCAGTCGAGTCGAGGAATTAAATTAGTTCTGTACATGTCTACCATCACGCGTTAACCCCTTTTTTTCATACATAGTCAGTACCGACCTAAAAATAATATACAAACTTGTATACAATGTAACGATTTCATTAATTAATTAGTTTGGTTTCCTTTAACTCATCTGCAGTGGCGTTAGACATTTTAAAGAACGTGGACGAGAGACAATTGTTTTTGCCCCCATTAATTGATCTTTCAGGCTTTGGAACCACTGCAGTTAACACGGAACTCGCAGTTCGTCATCGCACGTGAAGATACACCAACGCTCACATACGTCTAGTATACAAGAGTTATGTTACTAGACGAAATATTTTATCAGACTGGTGCCCATTTTTTTTTATAAAATCAAACCTACGTTAACCTGGATTAAACCTACGTAAAGAGGCCTACGTAAACCTAGATTAAACCGAGCTGATGATGATTGCATAATGTTTAACTGGCTTTTGTTTAACAAACCCGTTTTTTAAGATAACAAATATAGACATTATATTAAACATTATGAGTTATGCGTTCCAAATGCATTGAATCAGGACTTCGGAGCAAAGGAAAGTCTAGGAAGTTAAGATAAGCCAAAAGCTTGCCGAACAAATGACCTGACTCTATAAAAGGCGTGACAGGGTCCGACAACAGTCATTTCATAATTAGTTTTTGTATGGTAATATTCACATAATTTTTATTCAATCTTTTATAATAAATATTGCAAAGTTCTGTACACTTTGTATCTTAATAAAAATATCGTTAAAAGTCGCGAAGTAGCAGAAACTTAACTCGCTTTATCGATATGGGTTGGCTCACTAAATATCACCAGATTAATTATCTCGTATTATTATGATTATTCACAGTTTGCATGAATTCAAAACAACACACATTGCATTATTGTTTTTCTTCTAAATGTAATATTCAGAAATATAATATATATTAAAGTCACACAATAGACCATTAACACATTCGAGTTTTAAGCACTAGAAGACATAATATGCTATGATTCAGAGTTCCTCATCAACAATGGGTTACGTGCTTATGAATAAATTAGGGTAAAATTAGTAATAATCGTTGCTTAACCCTTTACTTAACAGACTGGCTTTCCAAGATAACCTCTGACTTAATACTCGCAAGAATTGCGCAAGCACACCCATGTCTTGGAGGGTATTGTTTCAACAAAATAACCAAAGATTAGAACAAGTTAAAGCTGAATAATGAGACTGTAACAAGTTGAGGGATTTGACTGTTTGTGGAACATATTTTCGAGAGATAATAAGATAGAGAAAGATATGGAGAGGGGTGTCGCTGCAGGTAACAAAATCATTGGCACACTTAATATTGTTTTAGCCAATAGAACAATAGTGAAATTTTCAGAAATGATTGTTCACAGTGGTGCGATAGTCCCAACCTTGATGTATAGAAGCTAAGCCTGGACATTAAACGAGGGTGATAAGAGCAAAATAAATGATGTAGAGTAGGTATATGCCTTGCGTCGAGTACATGATATTCCAATGTTTTATTAAGTAAATAATTATCTCATCAAGGATATTTTTTATTAGAAATTGATGTTATCAGTAGAATAAGGAAAATAATATTTCGATGATTTAACTACATTGAGAGAATGAGTTGCGTAAAACTTTCGAAACAAATAAATATATTGTGTGCGGATGAGTGTATTCAAGGGGCTCAGGGCGACAATGATAATTCAACAAAATTTATAAACAATTTGTTTGAGTGTGTACACAATATTAAGGTGGGAGTGTAGAGTGTGAGGATGGAAAATTAGCGGCTGCGACCTTATAAATTGGAGCTTCCCGCATTTGCATATCATAGAAAACATATTAGGTGAGGAAACTGCAGAAAACTCACCAAGCCAAGTACCTCTGTAGATCTTCCGTTGTGTGATCAGCATTTTTTTGTGGAAAGTGTTGTGTAAATAAAACCATAAGACATAACACTATATTATCCTTATCAGCAAAATTTTACAAACAGGATATTGTAAACTTAGTCTTACAACTAGATCTAGATCTTATGATCTTATCTTACAACTAGATCTTATGAACTAAATCATATAAACCAAGGACCCGTCAGGTATGCGCTTGTCCTCCGCAAGTCGTCCTGGCCTGGAATTTTTCTGCATATTTTCTTGAAGAAGTCCAATGTTGTTGAATATATATATGCAACTATCGGAGCCACACTACACATGCTCAGCAATAGGAAACTCTTGACAAGTGTAACTACAGCAGTATACTGAAGAGGAAGCCAATGAGCATCGCACTGCGGAAGTTTCACAAGTGCAACAACACCAAGAGATTTAACAAGAAGCAAATGAGCGGCCGCAAGAACAACAAGAGACTGAAAAGAAGAAGTATGTAGTAGCTTTTATTCTTGAACCTTTCAGCTTAGCAAATCAATTTATGTTACATCCCGTGATTTTTTCGAGTTACCACTTGTAGCTATATAAGATTGAATTACCAGTTACAAATATGGTATTTTATTATCATTCTAGTTTGATTGCAGGCTATTAAAAATGAAATAAATTCACATATAGCTTATACAAAATATTCCAACTCATACGTTATATTCATAAAGAGGGTGCATTTGAAATATGACTCTCATCAACATTCCATAGACGGAAGTGTTGATATATTATATATTGCATTATCAATATTCTGCGTATCGAGTGCAGCGTTCCTTATCTAATATACGATATCAGCTAAATATATATATACATATAATATTATTGCATTATCAGTCACAAACACGACATATTATTGACATTCTAGTTTTTTTCCATTAAACCAGAAGTGATAACGCTTATGATTTTCACACAAACAGCCCGTTTATATTTTGCGTAATTTTATTTAAATTTCTTATCACCGTTGTTTTCGCGAGTGGCTCTTAGTTGCGATGACGCTGTTTGCTGATAAATACATGTCAAACATGATAAAGGTATTATTATCATGCATTCAAGGAACGCGTGAGCGATAACCACTTAAATATTATCTTCAACGTTATACTGAGACCCAAATTAACGTTCTACAAAATGAAGAGTTCTTTGTGGTCTTAATTAGTTTGACACTATCAAAGACCCTGGCATCATATTTAACGGTAAACTTACACTTGATTATCATATCGAGAGTATGTGTTTATCTGCCAATAACGTTCTGGGATTTGTAATAAAAGTATCTAAAGCGTTTGATGGTGACGCTGGTATGATATTACTTTATCATTCACTGGTTCGCAGTAGATTAGAATGTGGCTTAATAATTTGGAACCCATGAGGAATCCAGGAACTCCCCAATAGTTGAGCCAGTTTGAATGAGATATACTCGTATGTAATACATTTATTGGAATGCTATATTATTTGCTTAGGAGCAATCTCCTTGTAGCAACCGATACAACTTTGTCCTCAGCAGTGTTTTATGTAACAATTCATAATGATATCAATCCACGAGAAACAATAATGTGAAGTTATTCTGTTATACTCGTATTGTATCTACTTCCTGTACCTTTGTATTGAATAGTCAATATTACGTCAAGAACCGTGTGAAAAATTAAAACATGTGAATAACCGCTTCGGTATCTCTTGGGAGTGTTAATTCCACTCTAAATAGGGGGTCATTATGTTGGTTTTTTCCATTAGCAAACGAACAATTCTTAACAATTTGGAACGTTTACAAAAAAATGTAATCACAATCCATTATTATTCTGAAGAAAGTATTTTGTTTAAAAGGCAGCGTTTGGCATTTTTTCGATACTTGCGTAGATCCTTGTTTAAACAATCTTACTTTAACGAGTTAGATTCTGTTGGTTTTACGATTCACTTCTTCATCACGCGCTTAATGCTGAGCGCTGTGGACCTCTACGTCCATGTTGAATGCAGCGCTTGCAGTGGATCTTGTTAACTCCTTTATTTGTTTCATCCATCTTGTAGGAGACCCTCCTCTTGCTCATTTTCTTTCAAATTTCGCTGTTATTTCTGGTTTCACCCTAAGTATGTTATTATCCTTTTCCTGCGTGTTGTCGAATGTCTTTTGGTAATCGCTGATTCTTGGATGACAGAAACATTCGTCTCCAATAATATTACATCTCGAAGACATCTATCATGTTTCTTTCCTTCTCTCTCATCGCCCATATTTTCATTCTAGACAATCCTATGGAGAATAGTTGAGATTTCATTGGACAGACTTCGATTCTTCTAAATATTGTCCAGTTAATCCATATCTTCTTCAGACTTGTCCTAATTGATTTTGCCACTCTAATGCATCTTTGGATCTCTGCTTCACTTCCTTCATTTTTTAAATGAGAGCCCTAGGTAGATAAAACTCGCCCTCTTCGTAATCCATTAATGTATACTTATTGTCAGTGTTTCTAATCGCTCCGCTTTCGTTTTACTTTTGTTGACTTTTAGTTCTAGTTGGCGGCTCTCTATTTCAAATATATCAAGGAGCAGTCTCGTCGACCTCGCGCATATCATCTTCTTCGTTGACCATAAACGTTATACGAGTATATTAATTCTTCCGACTAGAGAATTTTGGATATCAATCGCACTAATCTCTCTCGTAGACGAGCGATATTCTAAGGTCTACAATGTTCATCAAGAAATTCTTCTGACTTAAGGATATCGAATATCCAAAACCGATCGCTTTAACTTGATATATCATATACTAGTGAGATTCTCTTGAACTAACGAGAGTCGTCACGAAATTCGCCCGATTTTGGGATCTTGAATATTAATTTAATTGGTTCGAGCTATTTTTATTTGATGAATCGCACCGATTGATTTTTTTTTAAATTGAGATTTCACCATGAAATCGACATTTTACTAGCTTGAATTTAGGTGTGTTAGTTTGATATTTCAAATAAACTTAAAAAGAACTTTTGGATCTTTATTTTCATGTAAGTCAAATTACTAACCGTTGGATAGAATAACGCTGCTGAATGTATTATTTGTAAGG
Source organism: Odontocerum albicorne (assembly GCA_949825065.1). Classification (NCBI taxonomy): domain Eukaryota; kingdom Metazoa; phylum Arthropoda; class Insecta; order Trichoptera; family Odontoceridae; genus Odontocerum; species Odontocerum albicorne. Next base: position 18,247,295 of record OX463852.1, on the reverse strand, counting down.
ATTTTTTTAACTCAGTTAAATTTCACTACACCACTGTTATCGTTCTCATTGGGTCGATATTTTTATAATTGGGTCTTCCCGATTTCACAGGAATTCTCAGAATTGCTTTGCGTCAGCTCTTTCAACAGATTTGGTGAATGAGAGGAACTAGTACTATCAAGAATCCATATCGTGTTTCGTTGGACTACTAACTTCAAACATGAATAATAACGCTAATGAAAACGAACAGCATTTTATCGAATTGTTTATCGATTAAACACTGACTATTTATTTATGAAACATTTTCTGATTTTGTAATCAAACTCTTCATACCCTATCTAAAGATAATATATTACCTGCGAGTATTTAAAAAATATTCTTATATATTAATATAATACATGTATATCTTCTTCTTGGTGCCATCTCCTGCCAAGTTAGCGATCAGCATAGCAATTTTCACTTTGGAAGCTGCAGATCTAAACAATAAAATTGTTTTGTAATACACTTTTGTTGTACAGGGTCTTTCAATAGGGACGCTCGAAATTTGTTAGGTTATAGCGGCCATGTTGTTAAAGCAACATCTGTTAAATTTGTTGTGAATTGTTCAGTAGTGTATGGCAAATCACCATGGAAGGGGATTTGCCATACACTACTGAATACCGTTGAACAACGTGTGCAAATCATCAAATTTTATTTTCAAAATCAGTGCTCCGTTCGAGAAACGTTCCGCGCATTACGTGATATTTATCCTCGCCACAACTGTCCTGCCAAGTCGACTATTCGACGTTTGGAGGCCAAATTTGAGTCAACCGGTTCGATAAATAATCAGCCAACACCCGTAATTCAACGAAACGCAAGGTCTGCTGAAAACATCGCTGCTGTGCGTGAGAGTGTACGGGAAAACCCGAGGCAGTCAATTTCTCGTCGTTCACAAGAACTTGGCGCTGTCTGCGAATTTTGCGTCGGGACTTGAGTTTGCACCCGTATAAAATCCAACCTACCCAGGAACTTAAGGTAAACGCCAAAGACAACGCCGTGTGTTCGCTGATTTCGCTCTGGAACAGTTGGAAGGTGACCCAATTTTTGCCAAAAAAAATATCTTTAGCGACGAGGCCTATTTTTAAATGAATGGATATGTGAACAAGCAAAATTTTCGGATTTGGGACGATACCAATCCACACGAGATAATACACCAACACCAAATGCATCCCGATCAAGTCACTGTTTGGTGCGGATTTTGGTCTGTCGGAATCATCGGTCCGTACTTCTTCCAAAACGAAACTGGCGTTGCCATAACCGTCAACGGCGAGCGCTACAGATCGATAATAAGCAACTTTTTGTGGCCTAAACTGGATGATATGGATACCGATGACATGTGGTTCCAACAGGACGGCGCTACGTGCCACACAGCGCATGCCACGATGGGCATTCTGCACGAGCGATTTGAGGGCATGGTTATCTCGCGCGGCGGCGACGTGAACTGGCCACCGAGATCGTGCGACTTAACGCCTTTAGACTTCTTTCTTTGGGGCTATCTTAAATCGCGGGTCTATGCGTATAAACCGCAAACAATTGATGCCCTCAAAGTCAACATAACGAACGCTATCCAGCAAATTCAGCCAGATTTATGCGACAAAGTCATCGAAAATTGGACCTCCCGAATATGTGCCACCAAACAAAGCCGCAGCGGACATTTGAACGACGTTATATTCCATACTTAATGCCATAAAATATTCTTTCAAATAAAAAAAAATTGAGTGGATATCTCACACACAACTTGTTTTATTTACATTTAAAAATCGAGCGTCCTTATTGAAAGACCGTGTATATAATACAACCTGGCGGGCTAATTGCCACGTGGCAATCTCTTTCAACCAACCAGATAGATTGTGAAGAGATCTTTAGTTTAAACCAGACTGGAATCCTTTTTTTTTTAAATTAAGGTTCCAACGGGAATCCAATCCCCAGCCCACGGGCTGGAAAACAGGCGTCTTACTAACCGGGTCACGGAGGTAGTCAATTAGTGTTTTTTTACATATAGCTTATACTATACAGTATATTTTTGTCAAGTTATGGAAGTAATGAATGTCAATCGCTATTTAAATCAATATTTTGGAGTTTGTACACTATTTCCGTTTTCAAAATAATTAATATTACGTCAAAATCTCCTAGCGGTGAGCGGTATGACACTTGAGGTTTGTTCGAACCGCATTCAAATTGTGTGACGTTTGCTATAGCGGCTTGAAACACTTCCGCTTTTTATATATTTTACTTTTTAAAACAATTCAAAAATATTTCGATTTTCGTACGAAAAGAGTAGTGTTTTCATACTCGTCACAAAACGGTACAGATTCCGAAACACATCAAAGTTATCATCATCAGATAGTGCATGAGGGTAAGCAGGCATTAGGACCCGTAATTTTATTTATTTAAATTTAAATGAAATGACACGATTGTGGAGCGGCAGTGGTGCGGTACGGAGATAAGGATGTTATTCTCCAATGTTTACACACCGAAATGAGATTAAAACCGTATCGCAGGCACGTGTTTGTGCAGATCATTAATACACGAATTTAGGTTACTATCTCTTCTCGTGATATAAGGTGGCCATGGGGTCATAAAAATACTTCTTTTTACCAGTATACGGTAAAGATGAGTATTTTTATGACCTGTCTCCATTTCTATCTACCTCTCGCTCTCTATTTTTATTTCTCTCTCGTCCTCGATTTTGCCCTTGCTCTCTTTATCTCTCAAAATGTAAACACAAGACACAAAGATGAAGTCTGTCTATCTCCAACATTCGTTTCAGTAAAACTAATGATGAATTAAACATGATAAAGGAGATTGCCCAAGACGCTACAACCACGATGCTACAACAACCCTTTATCTCTAAATATGTACATTTTTTATTATTACCCATCTGTTACTTGACTACTTAACACATCTCCATTGGTGTTGCAGCCGGGAGACAAGATTATCCTCGGCACCTTTAACCCAGCCTTTTGGTTATAAGAGCCATTGCGCAAGCACGTAACCTGTTTATCATCGCACGATGGTTATGCTACCTTACGCACATAGAGCACAATAACATCTACGAATTATCCGCAATACTGAGATTCTGGTGGAACACAAGCGTCTTTCCAAGAAGTCCATAGAGGCTGTCTCAAAATATATTAAGATTGGAAGACCCCGGAGGCACGTGCATCGAATAGAAGTGTCGTATTCCAAAGCGATGACGTTTCCACGAACAAATTGGTACTTCAAATTGATATTATAACGAGCTATCGAAGTTTCATAAGAAAGTCAAGATCTATACAGGATTTTGATGATTTACACTACGGGAAATAAGTTGAAGGCTTAGGCCGTTTCATAAACGAAAGTTATTTGATAAAGTATATTATACGAGTATATCTATGGTATATGTTCCGTCAGCTTTTCCATAAACGCCTTTTCCGTAGTGCGAGCAAGATGCTCGTTTAACATAGAATATATTTATTTGAAGCCATACGAAATCGCGTCGCAGGATTTGGGTCCCGTATTATTGAATACAAAAATGTAATTATTTCAACAGCGTGTGTGTAAGTGGGTCTCGTCGTCAACTTTTTATACTGGAGTAAAAAACTACTGATTTCAACATAAAAGGAAGAGAATAGGAGGAAACCAATATTTTACCAATTCGTCTTTTTTTTGTTTCTTATTTCTTTCTTTGTATCTTCTGTCTTTCTGAAAATATGATTGTGTGTGTATAGATTACAATCAATTTTGTTTTTCGTGTGTAATTTTTTTGTTATACTAACTTTGTTTTATTTTGTCAAATTTTGGCTTGTGTTGTATTGGAACATTCTGCACACTGGCTGGAATTAAATTATTATTCGATATTTTTGTCAACATACTATATTAGCAATTGGAAAAATTCCACTGATACGGGTTTCAGACTTTGTTTAACATTTGAGTAATAATCTGGTATTATTACTCTAGTATTACAACATTGAATATTGATTCTCGTGTTATGAAAACTGCTGACTAAGAATTATTTCACTCAATGGTGAATGTTTGAATATCGCTTTATGAGCAAGACGACATAAAAATATGACATAAATCGAATGACTTCCATATTGTATGGTCGTAAACTCAAACATCTACGTGTTCACTTTTATAATGGGGGAAGTGCGTTTGACGCATATAAGCTTAAATCAAGAGTACATCGATTAAACCTGTTCGACGCCATGTCAGTTTTTTAAATAAATATATTGCAGACTTATAAAATACATATACATAAAATATACTATGAGCGCAGTGCAGTGGCACTGAAACAAATTAATACATATATTTGAAAAATCTAATGAATATATAAAATAAATTTGGAATAAATATAGAAACAGCCATTATATATTATCGTCTAGCTGGAAGAGTGAATAACATACTAACTTTTGATCAGCTTCAGTGCTTGGTAAAGAAAAACACCCCAGATCCCGCATTGGTGGGACATGTTATTATTTATCATACTTACTTGCCTTTCGATGCCTCATCAGGTACATGCGTTCTACCTTCTGCGATCATGACAGATGCAATACAGTTGAGCGAGTGACCAAATATCGTCTAGTTGGGGTTTTACTCGGAGTGTCGGTCCGATTAATGGACACCTTACTCCTTCATCGAATGATTTATTGAACGGACTTGTTTGATTGATATTTGGGTGGTGGTGTGGAAAGTTTTTATTGAATAAAAGAGAGGAAGGATAGAAGTTGATACATATATTAAGGTTACAAATACATATATCGGGTACATATTAATATACTTATAATTTATGCGTCACGGGCGTTCATAAATAATTATACAGAAAAGAAAGGATAGAGATAAATACTTTGATATATATGTATAAAAATAAAATATATATATTACGAAGATAGGTGGGGGGAGAACGCTGTGACTTTAAAATAAATAGTAAATAGATAAATATGGGAGTAAGATAAACTACGTGTTATATATGCGCTCTAGGCATAATTCGGCGCCTACCGTTGCGAATAGGTGGTCGGGGGGTTGTGCGAAGAATCTGCTTCGGCCTGGGGTGTATGATATTCGCGTTCGCGTCGTAGTCCGACAGTGAACTGATTAGGGGGTTCGGGTGGCTCGGGAGAGAACTGTAGAACCTCTCGGCCAGAGAGATCGCGTATTCTCGGATGGTGGGGAGATCTAAATCTTCATGAAGCCGTTTGTTGCTGACAAAGTAGGGCGCATCCATAATGATGCGTGTAGCCTTGTTTTGCAACACCTGGAGTTTGCGCATGTGGGTTTCGGCCGCGTGGCCCCACACCGGGATGGCGTAAGTCATCTGAGGACGTATGATGGCCTTGTACAAGTTTAACTTGATACGTGGGGACATCCTACTGTGTCTGCCCAGGAGTGGTGTTAGGGCTTTCAGAGTGCCGTACGCCCTCCCGGTTATGATGGTGGTGTGCCTTTTCCAGGACAGCTTCGCGTCGAGAGTGACGCCGAGGTATTTCACCTCGTCGCACCACGGAACGCTCTGGCCGAAAAGTTTGAGTGGGCGGATGAAGTCGAGACGTCTTCTGGAAAAACGGACTGCTGCGCTCTTGGAAGGGTTTATCTTGACCTTCCAGTTTCTACACCAGCGTTCTAAACTTGGGAGGAATTCTTGAATGCGAGAGTGGGAATCGCAAGAGTGTCTCGAACTCGAGAGAAAAGCCGTATCGTCCGCGTATTGAGCCGTGATAGATCGGCTGTTTTGGAGAGAGGGCATGTCGCTGGTGTATATATTGTAGAGGGTGGGAGAGAGGAGGGCTCCTTGCGGAACCCCCGCTTGTATGGGGCGGTGAGAGGAATTTATACCGCTCACCTTGACGGAAAAGGTACGGTCGCTTAAGAATGAAGCTATGATCTGCACGAGGCGGAGAGAGATTCCGGCCTTGTGCAGTTTGAAGAGCAGTCCGTTGTGCCAGACCGTGTCGAAGGCCTTCGCCACGTCCAGCGACAGGAGGGTTGTTTGTTGTTTCCTATTGTAACCAGTCACTATATGTTCTAAATATCATTCGGTTCGCATTATTATATTAACATACACTCTGTGTCGTTCAATGGAGGCCTTTTTACAATTCTCCCTCTTTTTCGAAAGCAACTTGAATAAGACGAACAAAAATCACAATTCCGGAAGGGATTAACAAAATCGCTGAAGGATAAAAATAATCATAACTGCAAATACTCGTAAATTATAGATTATACTTGCCAAAATATCAACGCTTTTGTTCTCTGAAAGACAAAGACAGGGACTTGGTGGATGTTCAAATAAAAATTTAAGCTTGGTTGGTATTTACAAAAGACTCTTTCATACTAAATTAAGATAAGAGTTCTTTCTGAGGAAGGGGAAGAATTGATTGTTTACTCTTTTTTTCTCTCGAATGGAATAATGGATGTGTGATTTAACAACGAACAAATAATTTGAAACATTGTTTCGTATAGTCGAAATGTACTTTTATCGAAAACAAGTTTTACTGGTAAAATTAGATTAACTGTCACACACTTAAAGATATTGCTTATCGGACAAATTAAATAATAATAATGTAAATTGACCATGAATGAATTTGAGTCTGAATAAATTTCCAAATTAAATTCACTTCAGTCTTTCGATTTCAACTGTTTATTATGAAGCTAGAAAGTATAAACAGACTATTTCATATATTATACATACTCGTATATTAGGAAATAAATACTTAAGAAATTTAAATATTGTATAATATATCAACTTTGTCATCTATGGACTGTTTGTGAAAGTAATATATCAATAGTTGTAAAAATCGACAGCGCCACCTGTATGAAAGTAATGTACAGTGTGAGTTGGAATACTCTTTATAAGCTGTATGAGAAATTATTGCATTTTACATCTGTGGCGTTATGTCAGAAGTTGATATGTCCGTTTTTTGTCATTTTGTGTTTATTCTCCCAATTTATAGAATATATTTCTCAGCATGTTGTGGCAAAACTTGGTGTGTCAGTCATTATCCAAACCAAATATATATTGTTTGGGAAAACTTAAAAAATGCTTATTTATACTGATTTTACCAGCTTATCAAAGTTAATATTGCTTCTCCTGTAAACTAAGGTAAAACGGACATGTCAACTTCTGCCATAACGCCACGCCACAGACGCCACATAATGTTTGGATTAATTCCACTGTTATCAGGCCAAAAGTTAACATAAGTGTTGATCGTGTTGTTATCCGCTGTTGATTGTGCAGTCTCGAAACTCAACTAGAATTAAATAGTGTATTATTTACAAAAACACATGTCCTGAAACCTTGACCGCTGTTTTTTATTTGCAAAGTGCTCCGTCCGTAAAAGATAATAATACCTGTTGTAGTTCCCAAGTAGAAAAAACTACGTAATTGTTACATTTTTTGCACCGGTTCGTTCTGGTGCTCACACAGCCCCATTAGCATTGACATAATTCTGGTGTTGCCAGCGATACGGAAACACTACGTCATCTGACGTATCGTTTCAAGTTGGTTTTACATCATTCGTGAGTTTTTTTTGTTTGTTCGTATTAAAAGTTGTATGCTACAAATAACTGAATGACCGTCGTTTATTTCCAAAGATTGATAACTCTATTTTTAACTTTTTTGTAAGAAGAAAATTTTGAAACGGTTTCTGGCTTTTGCTTTCAAAACGTTGTATTTTAATTTTATTTAAATAAATTATGATTAAGAATTTTTATGTTGAATTTCAATATTTATTTTATTCTGGATGGGGGTTGTCAAACTTTGAAACAAACTTAAATCATCGAACTAAAATATCTTTCAATGGGGATACTGTTATATCATTTTAAAAAGAGTTTTAAGAAGAGTAAAAAAGACGACACTGGGGTGAATTAGACATTTTGAACGAATAGGTGCAAAGGATTGATAAAAACATCTACAATGGTAATGTGATGTCAGTCGTGTTCTCAAAGACAGATAAAAGTATGGTTGAACTATGCGAAAGAAATTTTTAAAGAATTAAATGTAAGGCAAACTGCAGAGATGTTCAAGGCGAAGGAAATATGACGTGATAGAAACGTTTTGCGCTCTGTCCCTCTTGACTATCTCCTCTGACAGGGGAATGGCGTGATGGTATATATGTGAAATCAGGAATCGCATTTTTGCTTAGAATAGAGCTTTGCCTGTCAATAGATTTATATTTTTTTCGAATTATTTTAACTCATTCTACAGTCTCTGGAAATATACTTTTGTTGTTTAAAGATTCGATCTGAAACAAGCCGTACCCAAACCAAACCCTATGGAAGCTTATAAAAGAGATTATCTGGGTCTCAAGATATAAATCGTTCAGTTAAGGTAAACTGGGAAAACAGGTTGAACTTGAGCAATTTTTTGGAGTAGCTAGTTGAAAGTGATCACTTTTTTACAGAGATGTTACATTATAATATAGGCGCCCTTGAATTTTTCTTTTTATTCGTATAGTACGCTTCAATTTAACCGTGTGTTGATTAGGATATAAAGAAGTGCGTGGTCGGGAGACGGTATTGACCTCAGCCCAATTAAACCCACAGGAGTAGACACTAGGAGGTCGTCAATGCACGTGTTGGCATTTTACCTCGCAATTGATGAGCAACATCACTCGCATATGTGTAGTGCGAGTTGTTAGCAGACGAAATATTATGCCAGATTGGATTATTTTTTTTCGGGAACCCCGCGGTGGAAGTCAAGCATCGTATGTTATCAACTAAGTCACGGATGTCGTCGCCCTTGGAATGATCTTTGGTTACTAAATGGCGTTAGAAATATAAGTAAATGTATGTTAATGTTGTAATGAGTAACGTGGGGACACCAGATCTTTATGCTATGACATGAGCAATGAACACAAATTAAACACGGCAGTCACAGTCCATGGATTCTCAAGTGCGACCCAACGACCCGAGCAGCACAAATGCACCGGCCTGGAAGAGGTGACTCGAGGACAATTGCTCGAAGACCACGGTCTGGTGCCCTCATGGTCTACCTCGCCTTCGTAAAGGAAAGGAAAAGTCTTGTAGCTCATCATAACCATCACGCCATGTACCTATTGGGATAGGCAGAGAGAACATATCTCCACTTCATTCTATCCTGGCACACATCTTTCGATTCTGCCACATCCATACACGCCTTGTCATGAGTTGTCTATTATAAAGAATTTTTACTCTTCCCATTTCAGAATTTGATTCATTTGGTCGTGCCACGTTTTTTTATAGACCTTCACAAACTTCTTGCACATTCCAGCCTTGTATAGATTATTTTTGTTAATCTTTCCTCATTCATTCTTTCTACGTTTAAGTGCCCTTGAGGAGAGTCTTATTATTAACCGCGTTATATTTTCTATATCTCAAGATCTATCCATAAAATTCTCGAAAAATCCAGTTCTTCTTGTTCTATGTAAGCGTTGTTCCACTAAAAACAAATCTAAATTCTTTACCACTATAAAATAAGTCTTCCACAATTACGTAAGTCTTCTTGGTAATATTTTGTGATATATATACATATATTGAACTTAAATATACATATTAATCTACATGAATAAAAATGTAAATGTTCGTTAATAGAAAATCTCTAATCTCCGAAAGTTCTTCACCGATTGCTTTGAAATTTTGACAAAAGGTTGCATTCATATACAAGCATGTTTATATTTTTTTTTATACGGTTGTATATAAAAAAGTATATAAAACAGACGAAATAATCGGAGCGCCCCCTGCAGCGACACACGCAAACTAAACAATTCTCATTGACAGTTATGTCACATTGCATTTTCGACGTTTCGAATTCTTTCATTTCGTTTTTTAACTGTTTTTTTTATTTTTCTTAAATATTAAATAATTAAATATTGAATATTAAATAATAAATATTAAATAATATATAAAACAGACGATATAATGGGAGCGCTCTCTGTTGAACGTAACGGCAACCTAGCTATACTAAATATTTTATGCGTCATTTCGTAAAGTGTGCGTTGTTGACGTGCGTGTCGAGCTCTAAAGAATAGCAGTTTCACGTCGTTTTTTTTTTAACTGATTTTCTTATTTTTCAGTGCAATTAGCAGTGAAATTGAATTGTATTGATTGATTTTCATTTGAATTCAAATTATATCTTGAGATTGACCTCTTGGAGTGACACGGCCATGTGCCTCAGCGAAACGGCGTGATGTTGGTATGTATTTCTCTCTATGTTACGAATACGGATCCCTAGCCAATGCAACTAACGTAAACTTTGGACAATGTATTTTTATGTTTTATATATTCATTGTTAAGTAAAAAGTCATGAATTACCATTTTTTCTCAAAATGAGATGTTTCATTATTTGAATCAAAAACACAAATCTCTATCATTCTAAAAGTCAAAAACGGCATTATTTAAGCCAATAGCGAAGTTAGGCCTCTAAAAAAATCATTAACTATTTATAAAAATTGATTGTTTGTTTGTATGGAAAAAGTCATTATATTACTTGATGAGTTCTTCCTTACTAATGATAAGCGTGAAGTTGCAATGAATTAACTTATTTTTAGAAAAAGACAGTGTGTGATTGGTAAGCGTTGAAATTTTAACAAATATATGTTCATTTCAACATAAATTAATGTTTTTTTTTAATTATACATTGAAAATAATCTCAAAATATAATGAAATTATTTTTTTACAAGAAACTGTCACTCGATATTAACTAAGCATTGTTAGCCGAAGAAAGTGATCATGAATATTTTGATGACACGACCGGTGATCCGGATTACATGCCCGATCCAACGAATGTGGAATCCATAAACGAATCAACATTATAAGAAAATGTTGTTGAGGAGAATATTGTTAACACTGATCCTGTACAAGAACATCAAAATGAGGCATGCAGTTCATCTAGAGTCGCTGGCATTCCAGTATCTTTGTCTGAGGAAATCTCAATTGAAAGTGGCTTAAGATGGAAGAGGGGTGTGAGTGACCCTTCTATGTGGAAAAAATGTATCAAAGAAAAGACGAAGTGAATGCCTTCCTTACGAAACAAAAAAAGGATTAAAACCTGCTAAGTTAACAAAATAAGTGAATTGTGAATTCTGTCGTTTTAAATGTTATAATAATTTTATCGAGAATGATAGAGTTTCGATTTGCAAATCGTATTGGGCATTGAATAATTATAATCGTCAAAAAGAATTTATTTTAGCAAATGTATTGTACTATCCGTTGAGCCAAACAATTCAATTCAAATAAAGCAAGATCGATTTCAAATACTTATTTTTTGACTACTGGCGGAATTAAGCATCGAGTGAGTCAGAAGTTTTTCGAGAAAACGCTTTCTATAAGTATTGGCCCCGTGAACAAAGCTTTTGAATTCACTACCGCTGAGGGCTTTTTGTCAGGAAAAGACAACCGTGGAAACATTGCTCCGGGAAATAAACATTCTGAGATAATTTTGTGGCGATTGAAGGAACACATTGAAAATATTTCTGTGACGGAATCGCACTACGTGCGAAAATCAAGCAAAAAGCTGTATCTTGACAAAAATTTGTCTATTTTGAAAATGTACGACTTACGAGTATATAAGGAATTTTCCGAGAAAAATAATTCAAAACGCGTTTCTCAATCAACTTACAGAAACTATTTCTGCAACAATTATAATTATTCCTTTTTTAAACCTAAAAAGGCTGTTCTGTCTGCATCAAGTATAAAACAATCTATATAAATAAAAATGTAAATGTTCGTTAATTATTGCTAGCTAATCTCCGGAAGTTCTCTACCGATCGCTTTGAAATTTTGAGTAAAGTTAATATTCGTCAACGGAAATGTTTTTTGATTTTTATTTATATATATATCAGTGTATATAATAAAAATTTTAAATCAGAATCAACATTACCTAGGCGAACCTGTCGGGGACAAAGATATCAAATATTGAATATCAACTGTCAAAATATTATGACAGTTGAGCATATTGCATTTTCGAGGTTTAGTAATTAATATTTGATATTCAATGATTTAGTCTATATACATAAAATATAAAATAATTTTATGTTGATAATAAATATTTCCTGTTGAATAATAATTCTACGATAAATTAGGTTAGAATCCAAGATACGTCAAAATAAAATTTGTGTTAATAAGGATAAGTTCCATTGTGTCATAGCAGCTTGAGAAAATCTTAATATGGCTGAGTCTAGACTTTATAGCGCAAGCGCAGGAAATATATTTGGCAGAACTAATACTAAATTTGTAAAAAATATCCAACTAAAATTTTATTTGTTTTGAAATATTTTGAGTATCGTTAAAATAAATATAATCGCTAAAACAAATATAGCTTATATGTATAAAGAGATCTAAAATAAATATAACTTACATGTATAAAAAGATCGAGGATCGCTAAAATAAATATAACTTATATGTATAAAAAAACAGATGCGTGACACTCTCGCGTGGTAGAGTGAAACTTCTTAGCTCCTAGGAAAAGTTGATTTTATGCATTGCTTTTTTTCGATTTATTAACGATTTTTTTTAGGATTAGGAAATGGTTCTGTGGAATTTAGTTCAAGAAAGTCTCTTTTAATTCGATGAAAAAACTATTTTTTTTTATTTTTTATAATAAACAATAATAAATATCTGCGCTAATTTATCCGCCATTTTCATTTCATAATGTGCGTTGTTAACATACCTACCTCTAAGATTATCTTTTTCACTTAGTTTTTTTAACTTATTTTTTTATTTTTCTGTTCAATTAGCGATAAAATTTAATTGTGTTGATTGATTTTCGTTTAAATTCAAATCATATCGTGAATTGATCTCTTGGAGTGACGCGATTATTTGCTTCACAGAGACAACGTGATGCTGGTATGTACATTTTTGACAAACGTCATATTTATTTTAAACGAACTGACAAATTTTTGCTTATTTGTAACAAGATGTATTAATTTGTCATCATTGTTGTTTTTTTTAATGTATTTACCTAAATAACTTGCTATTTATTAGAATAGATATTTATTGTTCATTAATGACGCGTCCAAACATGTCACATCCAAATTTAATTCGTGCGTAGTTTGCAATGTCTTTCCTTAACATTTAATTAATTCCAATAATCTCTCTCTTTGCTTAACATTTAATTCGTTCCAATTATCTCTGTATTTCCTTAACAATACTCCTATTGGACAAATATTTGACAAATGCGTGTCCAGCTACAAAACAATCGATCAGCTGAGATATTCTCACATCAATTGCTGGAAATTGGGGACGGAAAGGTGCAGGTTGATATGACCCCAGGATGAATTTCACTGTCTCATAACTTAATGTTTCACAATTTCGAGGAAGCAGCAGAACGACGTGTAGCCAGACTTGAGGATGCACGGTTGCGAGCAGGGCGATCGCGTTCTGCAGTTTCAGAACTGGTTCGTTCTCAACAGAATGTACGCGACAGGCTGATAGTGGCTGAAATAGGTCATTAGGAATATCAAAAGTATCTTTTTTATATAGAATTTAATTTTATCTATACGTTTATATTTCAAAATATATCAAATCGTATATAGAAATGGAGATTTTTTAATTAGTTTTATATTCATTCGTTTGAATCAGACCAAGCTTCGCTCTGAAGAATACGTTCATTTGCGAGATACAGTTGTAAATGACGGTAATACAACTAACGTTTGAAGACTAACGATTTGGCCATCTTCATATACAGGCAGTCCACGTCATATGCATGAGTATGCTCAATATGCAATTGCGTATGTTCGTCACTACGGGTGTCCAGACCTATTCACTACATTCACATGCAATTCAGCTTGGGACGATATACAACAGCTCATGGTAAAACATGAAGTGTTTCGGTCTGTGCGCTGCTGGATATACTCAGTGGAATAGCAAAAGAGAGGATGGCCACATGCACATATAGTACTAATCTGGCTCTATGACAAAATCACTTCAAACGAAATCGACAATGTAATGTGCGCTGAAATACCCGATGCCGACGTCGATAAGGATTTGCATGAAGTTGTGACGAAATATATGATACATGGACCTTGCGGTACACTGAATCCAAATTCACCATGCATGATAGACGGAAAATGATCTAAGCGATATCCTCGAGCATTAGTATCCAACACGGTTACAGGAAACGATGGATATCCTTTATAAAGAAGAAGATCAACAGAAGATGGCGGGAAATTAGCAACCATACAAATGTGAAATGGTGACATCAAAGTAGACAACCATTGGGTTATTGCATATTCGCTTTTGCTATCAAAAACATACAAAGCGCACATAAACGTGGAATACTGTAACCCCGTTAAATCGATCAAATACATTTGTAAGTACAATACGTGAATAAAGGCAGCTACATGGTAGTTTTTGGCGTGCAACCAGAATGCGGGATGGGAATGCGGTCATACATATCGATGAAATCGCACAGTATCAGGCTGGAAGATACATAAGCAGCAATGAAGCTGTATGGCGAAATCTTTCATTTCCCATACATGAACGAAGTCCAGCTGTTGTTCACTTAGCAGTACATCTAGAAAATGGACAACGCGTTTATTTCAGAGCTGCAAATGTGCAACAAATAGCCCTGAATCCACCGGCTACAACGTTAAATGCTTTCTTCACGTTATGTCAAAATGACGCGTTTGCGAAAATACTGCTGTATCAGTGATTGTGACATCAAAAGAAGAATTGGTTGAAAAAGTATTTACCAATATTCAAATCAATTATAAGAATCACGATTGGCTGAGTGAACGAGCTATTGTTGCCGCCAAGAACAAAGACATTTACGAACTTAACAATATTATTCAGTTCCTTTTTTAATGTTTCGCAATTTTATATGTTTTTGTTATAACTTTCTTTCTTCTTTTTCAGTGCAATCGATCTTTCATTTGAATTCAAATCATATCGTGAATTGACCTCTTGGAGTGATGCGATCATTTGCGAGCACGGCAATAAACAAGACAGACTGAGAGTGGCTGAAAGACATAAAAAATATTGTATACCCACAAGCATTGTGAAATTAAACATATTAGAAACGTGTGCTTTCTCTTTTCTTTATTTTCCATTTAACCAGACTGAGCCACAGCAACGCGTGGCCGGGTACAGCTAGTTAGTGATAAAAATGAGGAAACCGTTCAAATGTACCACAACTATTTACGTCGAAGAAATGAATCGAATGCAGCCTTGATGAGGAAGGCGAAAAAGTCAATTAGTTAAAGATAAAATGTCTGAAATATGAAAAAGTGAATCCAGAACAAATTTCATACAAATATGAGCATAACGGTGTATATAAAAAAAATATCATAACCGGTCGAGGAAGACCACGTAACACAGCAGCTGATACGGGTAGCACTCTTCTTGACAAATTGTATGACAAAATGTTGCCAATCGCAAATGCAAAAAAGAAGGATTTGTTAAAATTGTGTTCTTCAGGAGTGGTGCCGGAAGAATTTCCCAGCTGGTACGCATCTCTACTAGCTGATGATAAAGAAACTATTAGTGATTCATCCAGCGATTGTGGTGATACTTATTATTTTACATAGTACTATTTTTTTATCAAGTTGTTCAATTTTATGCTTAATTTTACTGTGCAGAACCCTCAAAACCTCTCAAGAAAAAATAAAATTAACTGTGTAAAAAATCATTAAGTGATCTTTCTCACATATTTCATCTGTAAGGAAAAAATCGTTAAGTGTTAAAACTTCTTTTTCTACATCTTTCCAGTATCTAAACAGTTTTTTTTCTACACATAAATATGTAGGCCAATACAATAAATCAAACATGGTAAATATTTTCAATGAAACCAGTATTTTGGATTTTATAGAGAAAAAAATCGTTTTTCTCCATAAAGTCTAAAATGCAATTAATGACTTTTTCCTTAACAACGACGATATGTATGTTTTATGTGTATGTTTTATACATTTGTATGTTTATACATTTGAATTATTAAAAGTTTCACGTGTTTCATGCAACTAACGTAACATTTGATTTTAACGAACTGCCACGTTTTTGCTAATTTGTAACAAGATGTATTAATTTGTCATTATTGTTAGTTTTTTGTAATGTATTTACCTAAATAATTTGCTATTTATTAGAATCGAGCCTTATATTAAAGTCGATAAAATAATTAAAATTACTGAATGTCGTTACAAGGCATTGTTTGCAATCATATTGACCGCCTGCTCTCCTTCATGTCCAACAGAGTTATGGGAGAAATATAAATCGCACACAGCTGAAGAGATTTACCGTCGAATACGCGAGGAAAATTCAAACATGAACATGGATTTCTCAGCAGAAATCTACAACGAAGCGTTGATAATGATTGAGGATTTGTGCTTAGAAATCGCAAACAAAGTTCTCAATATGTTTTTGTTATGACCTTCTTTCTTCTTTTTCAGTGCAATCGATCTGCTTTAGTTCATCAAAATAATGCCTCGCAGAAAATCAAACGTAGGTCGTCAGCGAACGAGCAAAACAGACAAAGAATGGCTCAAATACATGCCGAGGAAGCAGCAGAGCGACGTGCAGCCAGACTTGAAGATGCACGGTTGCGAGCACGGCGATCACGTTCTGCAGCTTCAGATCTGCTTCGTTCTCAACAGAATGAACGCGACAGGCCGAGAGTGGCTGAACGACGTCAAAAATATTGTATGCCCACAAGCATTGTGAAATTAAACATATTAGAAACGTGTGCTTTCTCTTTTCTTTCTTTTCCATTTAACCAGACTTAGCCACAAAAACGCGTGGCCGGGTACAGCTAGTAATAAATAATTTTAAACAATGACTGTAATTCATTATTGCTACTGCTTTTTGTATCTCCGTGTTAGTTTAAGACAAAGTTTTGTATTTTTTGTTAATAATTTTAAGTATTTGTATAACTTGTCAATGTTCATTTGTATATATGGTAAAAGACACTGTTGTGTCGTATATAAATAAATAATTAAATTAAATATATGTACTATTATATTATTATTATTATTGCGTGGCCGAACCATCTCCTTGCTCGGTTATATTATATGTTGTTTTTCCACACATTCTATGCAAGTTTCTCATTTTTATCGCATTCATCTTTACGTAGCTGTGCCAGCAATTTATTTAAAACTTAAGTTCTTCTTTTAAAACCAAAAATTGACCATACGTATAATATTTAAACTAAGAATGTATAACCACGTGTCAGAATGTCGGAACAGACTTGAATGGCTTAAAATCAGACATCGAAGGAACTTTCACGTTCTGTAGACATTATTTTACTTGCTTAACAATCCCAATCTTCCTTCATATCTTTGCAAAAGAATCAGTTTCTTCCATAACACGGAGGGGGCTCTTCGATCAGACAATTATATACTTCAACGTTTTTCGGATTTTGACCTATTTTTTTCTACGTTTAAGAGAGAATTAAAAAAGTATCACATAACTAAGAATATCCTTTCATCCTAGTTTTTCTTTGTTTCCTTTCCTTAGCCTACAATAGTATTTTGGTGCTAACTTTGATGTATGAGAGTGAAACATAGACGTGGAAAAAGACAGAGGAACCGACTAAATGCTGTAGAGATGCGTGCATAAGGGATGAATGCGGAATGAAGTGATAATGGATGAATGTGAACTTAAGGCAGTATATGTTAAGTAAGGTGAATAAAAGTATGTTGAAATGGTTTGGGCTTGTAGAACGAATGAATGAAGAAATACTAACAAAACCGATCCACAGTTCAGATGTGAGTGGAAGGCGTACGAGAGGAAGACCGAGGAAAGTATGGCTGGAACAAGGGAATGATCTTCTCAAAGAAGGAAAAGTAGAAAGTCTGAGATTGAGCGATAAGGTGTATGCCTATTTTTAGACGAAATTAAAAATTAAAGAAAATTTCTCGACTAAGTGTCTCCTTCAAAGGAGACTATGTTAAAAAATAAAATAGTTTTTTTCGAAATAAGAAGTATTTGACTTGTTTTTTACTCAACTTTTCAAACTACTCACGTATGTAGATTTATTTATGATTTTTCATTCAATACTGTTGCTATTATATAACCAAAGAACTATTACGAGTACGTGTTCAACAGCGAATTTTAGTTTCAGTGTTAAGCCAATAAATTATTCGTTTCGTGCTAGTCCGCCCTTAAGAAGCCGTACCAAGGTATCGCTGGAAAGTATTCGAATTTCGCTAACGGGAAAAGATACAATACGTAACATAAATATAAAAAAGTGCTCATGTTTGCAAATCACGAAATCCCCGCACACGTGGCCTGGCTACACGTAATGCGTGATACACATTACGAGTACATTACGTGTATGTATAGCTATAGAGCACGGCTCTGTAACCGTGCCTAGAATGTAATATTATATTAATACATATACCATATATCTATACTCGTGTGTATAAAATACAAATACCTTGAAACAGAAGCAAAGACAAGGTCATGTCATGATACATTTGACCCTGCGTACTTTTTTGCAAGTGTTTGTCAAGCGGTGAGGTCGTTATAATGTAATAAGTTTATTTATTGAAATACTTATCATATATTTTATTTATATGTGGACTTGAGGAAATAATGAAAATAGAAAGAAGACGTAATACTTAAGATGTGAAGAAAGGAGCATTGAAATGGTTCGGTCACGTAGAAAGAACGAATAATGTATGATTTATCAACAAAACTTATACAATATATTGTTTATAGTTAAAGCATTAACGTTGTGGAGGTTTAAGGACATTGTAATTTATTTGATCAAACACTATTTATTCCACTTTTTTGTAACGGTTTAACCCTACCGGTTTCAAGACTTTCATCTCATCTTCAGGGGAACACAAACAATACTAAATTATGTTCGAACTGGTACCGATATACACGCTTCAACGGTTGGAACATTTGGGTTGGGGACTGAGGGCTGAGGAAGGCATGGGACGATCTCGGCCAGCAGCGGAGAGATTTTTGAGATTTCAACAGAATTTAGTATTGTTTGTGCTCCCCTGAAGATGAGGTGAAAGTCTTGAAACCGGTAGGGTAATACCGTTACAAAAAGTGGAATAAACAGTGTTTGATAAAATAAATTACAAACTTATACAAGTAGTGTAGAAGGTACGAGAAATTTGGGATGATGTAGAAAATTATGTCACTACCAAATTAATCAAATTCTGAAAGAAGAGTGAAAATACTACCCTATGTTTTTGGTATTATATATAATATTTATTTAGTCAAAGCTGCTGCCAGAAGTATATCAGTGTAGGGCAATCCTAAGAAACTGGAAGAATGATACTTGCGAAAGCTATCTTCGAGGAGTTCTTATTCGAGCACAAGTTTATGATAATTCAGACGAGGAATATGAGTGTGTCATGAAATATAATTTGTTCCGGAATGGAATATTGTCGTAGATCAAATGAATTCATTTCACGATCTTGGCAGAAACATTAATCCCCGCTAACCATGTTTCTTCCTCCCAACCCGAGGCTCTCTTCAGGCGTAATCAGGCGTCATTCCGACTAAAGAGAGTGTCTGGATAGGAGGTAGAAACACGTGTAGGAGGGATTAATGCAATCAGGGGGAAAATAACGTAATTTATTGTTCAATATTTTAATATGGAGTTTCACAAAGTTCAAGTCGAAACCTTTGGTAAATGTTTAACCAAAAAGCACTGCGAATCTAAAGATTATCTAGTTTATCGTTTCATTGTCTTTGGAAACAATGACATCCTCAATACAAATGACTGTGTATCTTCTTCTTCTTCATGTGTCCTGCCGGGTCCCCCCGACGTTGACGATCACTTGGGAGAAACCTTGTCTGTCCTGGGCAGCACGGAACAGCTCCTCCACACCTCTCATCCCGGTCCATTCTCTAATGTTCCGAAGCCAGGAGTGCTGCCTTCTTCCAACTCCTCTACGACCCTCAATCTTCCCCTTTATGACAAGTTGTAGGATTGCATACTTTTCACCTCTCATTATGTGGCCAAAATATGAAGTCTTACGGAGCTTGATTGTTGTGAACAATTCTCTCTGTGTATTTGCTCTACGCAATACTTCAACGTTGCTAATCATGTCAGTCCAGGATATTCTTAGCATCCTTCGGTGGATCCACATTTCAAAAGCCTCCAAGCGGTTAATGATATTAACTTTGAGGGTCCATGCCTCGACACCATAAAGCAAAACTGACCACACATAACACTTGATCATTCTTTGTCTGAGCTTCAAATTTATATTATCGTTGCAGAGAAGATTTTTCATTTTATTAAAAGCTGCACGAGCTGCTTCTATTCTACATTTAATTTCTATATCGGGGTCCAGATTCTCAGTGATGATGCTGCCCAAGTACTTAAACTGCTTTACCCTTTCAATATTGACACCACCCAGCCGAAGATTTGCATTTGGATGACTTTCTCGACTGAAAATCATCAGCTTAGTTTTGTTGACATTAATGTTCAAACCATAATGCTCACCGGTGGAACTGATCCTATCCAAAAGCTGTTGAAGGTCTTCTATACTATCTGCCAGTAGAACCGTGTCATCAGCATATCTAATGTTATTGATTACTACACCGTTGACCTTGACGCCGATATCTATATCAGTCAGCGCCTGCTTGAAGACAAAGTCAGAGTACATGTTGAACAAAGTAGGTGAGAGTACACATCCTTGTCTAACTCCACGCTGAATGGGAATACTTTGTGAAGTGGTTCCATTTTCAAGTCTGATAACAGCGTTTTGGTCCCGGTACAGATTTTTAATCACTCTCACATCCTTATCATCTACATTACATCTTTGAAGCAATTTTATCAACTCTGTGTGTTTGACTCTGTCAAATGCTTTTTCATAATCAATAAAGCAACTATAAACATTTTTTCTTTGATCATGGCATTTCTGGAGTAAAACATTTATTGTAGTCAACGCTTCGCGGGTACCGAAGCCATTTCTGAACCCAAACTGGGTATCATCCAGGTCTTGCTCGCATTTCAGTCTTATTCTTGCATGTATAATCTTCAGAAATAGTTTAAGTATATGACTCATAAGGCTTATAAGACGATAGTCATTACATTTTCTTGGGTTTGGTTTTTTGGGTATAGTAATAAATAATGATGTTAACCAATCTTGGGGGATAATCCCTGTGTCATATATATTGTTAAATAGTTTGAGTAAGCAGTCAACATTATTTTCATTAATCAGCTTGATAACCTCCATGGAGATTTCGTCAGGTCCACCTGCCTTTCTGGTCTTTGAATTTTTAATAGCATGTAATAATTCCGATTTTAATATAGTAGGACCTTGATCACACTGTGGCATTTCAATGTCAATGCGAGAGTCTTTAAAGAGATTCTGAATATAATCTTCCCACTTCTTTTGAATGATTGAATCATCCAAAATTAGATTGTTTGAGTCATCTGTAAGGCATGATGGTCTCGGTTTACTATTAAGACCGGACAGTTCTTTTAGTTTCCTATGCAGATTAAATGCATCATGCATCTGGTCATACTGTTCTAACTCTTCGCATTGTTTTTTTATCCACTCTTCCTTGGCATTCCTGATCTCACGTTTTATAATCCTTTGGAGGTTCCTGTATTCATCACTATTGCGATTCTTGGTACTAACTACCCTACGCTGTTCCATTAAGTTTAATATGTGGTCTGTCATCCATTGCTTCTTACGAGTCAGTTTTTCAGATTTCAAATGCTTCTTACTTATATCCTGTATTGTGTTTTTAAAAATTTTCCATTGTTCTTCAACTGTACCACTGTTGACATTGTTAAGTTGTTGCAATTTATAATTCAGCTCGGATGACATTGTATCCTTGGTAAGTGGATCTTTCAGTTTCTCTGTGTTCAGTCCCGTTCTTTTGGTTTTCCTTGCAAGTACCTTTAACTTCAATCTGATGTCAATAACAAGTGGATTGTGATCCGATCCTATATCAGCACCAGGGTATGTTGTGGCACGTTTAATACTATTTCTGAAACGTTCTCCAATCAATGCATAGTCTATTTGGTTTCTGATAGGGTTGGGGATAGTTGGATTGTCCTGTGGGGATCTCCATGTGTAAAGTCTACGTTTAGGAAGTTTGTACCATGTGTTGACAACAACCATATTGTGTTCTTCACAGAACTCAAACATTCTGTCGCCTCTTTTATTGGAATCTCCTAGGCCATAATCTCCAACTAAATGCGAACGGCGACCTTGTCCTATTTTCGCATTAAAGTCTCCAATTATAATATTGATGTCATCACTCTTGGTTGATTTCAGAATTTGTGCAATGCTTTCATAAAGTCTCTCAACTTCATCATCATATTTAGAGTCAGCTGTTGGTGCGTATACTTGTATGATATTTACATTGAAAGGTCTTGCTTCTAATTGTAGGATAATGATTCTATCCGATACAGGTATAAACTTTTTAACAAATCTAATATAGTCCATTGATACAAATATGCCAACCCCATTCCGGTGGTTTTTGTCAGATATATCACTTCCTGAATAATATAGGTTACCCTTGTTGTGCTGATGCACACCTGCTCCAGTCCATCTGAGTTCGCTAATACCAAGGATATTAATCTTCATTCTGTTCATTTCCTGTGCAACATTGTCTATTTTACCAGCAGCATATAAACTTCTCACATTCCAAGTTCCGATCTTTATCATGTCTTTCACTATGTTGAGCCGGGAGATTCTTAGCACCCCTGACCCATCGAAGGGTCGCCCGGGACTCGGGGCCGTGGCTGTTTGTTTTCTCTTCATAGTGATATCCTGGGAATATACTGGAGTGGTTTCCCGTTGCCTTCTCCAGGGATTTTTCTTTCGGGGTTACCTACCCTTAGCTGGGGGGGCCCGGTTTTATGGCGCCGGACACTCGCCATTCATCCTCTCCTCATCTGCTATGGCACTGATGTTATTTGTGCTAGTGACCACATTGCCCAGGGCTCGCGGGGCCAGAGGCCACTCGTGGACGCTGAGGAGTAGGACTATTGGTAGTGTTGCAGATGGAATGCAACTGTGGCATTACACGGTATTTAACAGACACATGTTTTCCAGCAAAACACGCATCTCCGTGACCCTACCAAAATTGTGAGCCCCAATTGTATAGCATATTTGAATGTTTAATATTTTTTTCAAATTTTAAACAAGTCGTTGAGATACCAAATTTGGAATAAAAGCATTTAGGAACCAGTGTTCAATAAAATGACGTCAGATTAGCGTGTATCATGTTGACAGTGGAGTATTGCTATTAATCGCAACTAATACAAGTCTTACAACCAAAACCAATTAATTATGTAATAATTATTCCAAGTAAATCTGAGCAGATGTATTTACAAATGTTAAATAACTAAAAACTATTTATGGATTATTTCGTCGAGTTTATTTTGGCATTAGAATATGCGAGCAAAATAAATTCGAGACGCCAAACTTAAACCTGACGTGCTTGACTACGGTTTCTTTTTCCATTACGTCCGCCTCTGAACTCTCTGAAAGAAGGATTATGTTCGATAAAAATATTCTAAACATTTTTCCAGATGGGTCTACAAGGAACGTGTAACATTTCAAGCTGAGTTAATTCAAGACTATTGAAACAAGAGTTGATAATCGTAAATAATGTTGTAAGGCTAAGTATTTTTTTTTGTATCTGATACGGTTGTCTGATTAATCACGTCAAACAATAGACTATAGTCCAACTCAGTTGTTGGAACTGCAGTTTCAAGTTTATAAATCGTAAAAATCTCCGCTGTATGCGTTTAATTTTTTCAACGTGGACTTCGTAGTGGGGTGACTACCTATATTACTTACTAATTACATTTACCAGAGAAGTATATAATATTTTAAATTTTCTTGCTAAGAAAAATTATAACCAAGTCTCAGTATAAATCCCAATATAGACAATGCCGCAGATGTTATTTTATCTATTGGGTGTTAACATAAGTTGTGTTCGTTTTTTTTTCAATTTAAAAATGAGCACTAAACGTAAAACAAAATGGTCAAGGTTATACGCCATTCGAAAGAAAATGTTCTGCTCTACAAGATATTGTGTTTGCTTTTACGTTACATATATTATTTTATTTGATTACAAGCCTTCAAAATGGAATGTCAAGTAGACGAAAGTGAGCATTTTCAATACCTCCTTCTGTTCGCGTTCAATCGAGGGAATAAAGCTGCCAAAGCTGCTCGCGATATTTGCGAAGTATACGGTGAAGATGCTATGAATTAAAGGACAGCTCATCGATGGTTTTTGCGTTTCAAAGACGGTAATTTCGACCTGAAAGATATGAAGCGTTCCGGACGACCAGTGGACTTCGATGAGGACCGCTTCAACCATATTATTCATGAAGATCCCCTTTCTCTGCTCCAATTCATCTGCTCAGCCAATTCTACGGTCGTTTGAAGGGGATATTCATGAATAACATGGTTTAAGCGGTCCTCATCGAAGTCCACTGGTCGTCCGGAATGCTCCATGTCTTTCAGGTAAAAATAACCGTCTTTGAAACGCAAAAACTATCGACGAGCTGTCCTTTAATTCATAGCATCTTCACCGTACACTTCGCAAATATCGCGAGCAGCTTTGGCAGCTTTATTTCCTCGATTGAATGCGAACAGAAGGAGGTGTCGAAAATGCTCACTTTCGTCTATTTGACATTCCAATTTAAAGGCTTGTAATCAAATAAAATAATATACTATATGTAACGTAAAAGCAAACGCAATATCTCGTAGAGCCGAAAAAAATCTTTCGAATGACGTATAACTTTTACCATTTTGGTGCTCATTTTTAAATTGAAAAAAAAACGGACACAACTTATGTTAACACCTAATATATCATAGTATATTTTGGTTTTTTAGTGCTGCACCTAATCTTGACACTAAGAAACATTAATATGAAGTAGATTATCCTCGCACCGTTTGTTAAGTTTTGTTCAACTATCAGACGATAATTTATGTTAGATATTCGTTTATAGATTTGGATGTCATAAGCATATATTTAAATTTCAACATTATTAAATATGTCTGCTTTGTCATAAATGAATAATACAAACAACATTGGCCCCAAATAGAAACCCTGTGGATCACCACTTTAAGAAACAAATTCATAATATTGTTTTAGTTCCTGACACAAAGTTTACTATCCTTAAGGTAGCTCTTATGCCATTATAATGCACTGGACTTCGGTGTGCTTTTCCCCTCGAATGACCCAGGCATTTTTTCGGCCTAGTAATGGGGGGTATAAGGATACATATGACTTCAGTCATTCTTTCAAAAAAAAAAAAAAAAGGATAATGCATGCCTTTATGCTCACTTTGGTGTGCCATCGAATCCAGTAGAGCGGTGAGCGGTCGATGAGGTGTGTAACGGCTCACTCGCTTAAAGAAGAGAAAGAGACGGAAAGAAACAAGCAAAAATAAATCTACGGCACAGCTTCACTTTCCAATTGAATTAACGTTGGAACGGCGAGATGATCCTCGACATACACACATGCACCGGACAGTATCGAAATCTGCTAAGGTGATAGTCCACAGCAGTATTTATTTCCATCTTTGATGTATGAAAATGAAACGTGGATGTGGAAAACGACTGAAAGGAGGCAAATAAATGCTATGCAAATGGGTGCACTGAGATTAATACATAGGGTGATAACGAATTTCAGAATAAGGAATAACGTGGTTAGGGATGAATGTGTACTTAAGGTTGATGTGTTGAGTAAGATGAAGAAAAGCAGTATGAGATGGTCTAATAAAATCAAATTTAGAGCGCAAGTTCGAGAGGATGGTGTAGTAGAGGAAAACTATGGAAAATTGTAATCGTGGAATCAAGTTAAATATATTTTGAAAGAAGAAACGTAGAAAGTCAGAGAAATCTTTTAAGTTGTATTAGAAGGTACTGGCGCTATTTCTTCTCTGCCTACTCCGAAGGGGGGATGGTGTGATGGGATGTATATATCATATATATAATATATTTATATATTGTAACTCGGAGCCAATCCACAATTCTGTCGTTTTAATATTGTATTTTTTTGTAAAAATAAACAAGCATAAATTTGTTAAAGTGTTATCTATGACATGTCTTGTAATTGATAACATGCAATAATTTTCTTGTGGCGCCTTGTGAAATAAAATCCTTAATATTTTTATCTATTATTTATCAACAAGCAAACAGGCAAGCCCATCTCTATTCCCGGCATATTATAAGCTTGAATGTAAATAATTTTATCTTTTTATATACTTTATTGATTTTGAACACAATTTTATCATTTTATGGTATCAGATTACAAAGGTTGTTGTTCGTTTGGATCCGTTATTTGGAAACTATATTTTATTAGTAAAGGGGTGAAGTTTCAGCTATCTGTATAATGATCTGGCACCGCGATACTCAAACTCTGGTTAAACACCGACATCTCTGTACATAATATATGTCATCTTATCTTACAATATGAAAGTAACAAGTTTACTGATACGTTAAGTGTAGTTCAGTTCAATCCCACCATCACCCACGCTGTTATGGGGGACAAAATAGGACAATTTACACTGGGAGATCGAAATTTTCTTTATTTATTTTTTCATAAACGTGACGTCACGTAGGGACGAAGAAGGAACTCCCAAAGGCACTACTTCTGTTGCCACACACCTAAGTGTGAAAAGAATAGTGGCGACGACGGACTTATGGTTCGACATCATGGGAAAAGGAAAATAACTCAGCTCGGATTTTTTCTTTTCTTATATCATAAAGTGGCTTAAGGCTTGGAGGGCATACAGCCCAGCAAGTTTCCAGTACTTTCACAGAAAATGTCACTAGATCGGAGTTACCAATCGATCCGAAGATGAACCGATGTAAGGCTGAATGAAGTTCCCTTCGGAAATTATTGACTCGATTATTATCGCAATAACACATAATGTGCTCTGCGGATTGATCCAGATGGCCGCAAAAATTGCAACAGAGTGAAGGGACAAGCTTGGAGCTAAAGAGTTTGCAACTAAAGCTCTCATGGCCAGAGAGAAATTGGGTAGTACAATAGTTTGGGAGCACCCAGGGGGAGCCGAGGCGCGCCCTGATGCAAGGAAAAAGAATAATGTCTGTCTTCCCACGGAGGAGGATGACAAACTATCTTACCATGTTGACAACTGGGCTTCTAGGCAAGCTTTAATAATCGCGTGAGGGGTCATTCGAGGCAAGGAGTGAAGATGGACGTCACCTATACTCGCGGGCTGACCCTTACCGAGAATGATATTCGCGGCGCGGCCTCTAAATCCAATGGAGTGAACCCCGTTAAAACCGAGAGTGCTTCCGCCGAGCATGTCCTATAAGCTTTGGCGATAGCCAACAGCGCCCACTGATGACTGCCGATCAGGATTTTCTTGGCAACTGAGAGCCAACTTCTATGTGCCCAGCACCTGCAAAGCACACAATTCCCAAAAATACTGCACTATATTAGAGTCTGATCGCCCCATATGGGCTTCGCCAAGCGCGCAACGGTTAGAAATGTCTTTCTCTCAGCAAGGACGATCTTATATAAGATAACATATGTTACTTAGGGCATGGCCGATTGTCACTCCGACTCTCCCGTGACGTGAACATTTGTTCCTGAAAAGGAAATTGTAGGAGCGCGTGAAACAGATATCTTCAACAGTACCCCGCATGTTTTATGGGGTTTAACTTATTGCTCGTCCCCACTCATCAATCTGGACCAACAGACCGTCCATGTCCAATAGATCGTCCATGAGTACGATCCAAAGCAAAGGACCAAGTATATCGCCCTGCGAGCAACCGATGTCGACTTCCCTATCTAAAAACTCGGATTCACATCAACCCTCACCCTTCGACATCTGAAGTAGTCCTGAATTAACAGAAAAATGTTCCGCGAAATATTGAAGAGTTTTAATTTCTTAAAATCATAGGCCACCAGGCTTTATCGAACATGCCTGAAATATCAAGAAAAATTATGAACGCATATTTTCTCTCTCGAGTCCGCCATGTACCGTTGAAGGTGGCAAATGGCATCCTCACACTCTTCAAAATCAAAATTGTAAAGGATAACGGGGCCAGTTATGTTTAAAATGAAAACTGAGCCTATCACTGACGAGTTTTTCCAAGATTTTGCTCAAAAGTGGGTAAAGGGTTATTGGCTTATATGCCTATGAATCTGTTTTGTGTTTATCACAACGTTTTGGGATAAAACAGACCTTTCTTCCAGTACTTGGGGAAAATGTCTTCTGACAAGCACTTATTGTATAGATCAGTCAAGGATGCGTCGGCTAGGCACCAGCATTTTTTAATCAGAAGGGCATCAATGCAGTCGATTCCTAGAGATTTGTTGTCATCAATAGCATCAATAATTATTTTGATCTCGTCAATGGTGAAAGATTGTGAGTTGGGTGTCAAAGAAGGAATCCGAGACTGGACTCTCACCTGCAGGTGATAATCGCTGTCGTAAGAAAGGTCATCTCGAGGAAAAAGAGCACCAAGAAAGGCAGAAGCCGTGTTCTTTATGGTAGTGGTCATGGCATCGGACAGATGGACTCTAATCCCGCATACGAGGGAGAGTTTCTTCCAGTGGAAATGCTCATATGGTAGACACCCCAGGGGTCAGATCGCTAGACCCAACCCACATGCCTCCTCCTCCATGCTTCTCTTTTGGCCCTTATTACCTCAAATTTATATTGATTGTGGGCCGCTTGATATCTCCTGTAGAGAATGTCCAGAGTTTACGGGCCAAAGGCTCGTTTTCTGCCGTTCTTAAACTCACGCTTGAAACGGTTTGCGTTACATGTTCGATTTTGTAGGTGTTGGTGCCACCAGGTATTTTTTTTAGGTCAGCGCGTGGTTGCTCCTTAGATATATGTTATTGTATTTGTCTCAGTGCAATAAACAATGGTGGCGCTGACCGTAGTTGCAAATGCCTCCGCGGGTAGATTATATCTATAAATAGAGTCCATGGAGTCACCAAAATCGACTTAAAATACCCGCTAATCGCGATACCTTGTATTGAAATAGTTAGGCAGAATAGAAGATCTCAAGTTAGAGCTGATAAGTGTAATCAATCATAACAATGCCAAGATTACTAATGCAGCTATGATGCAATGTAGTACGGGTCTTAATGTAAGAGGGAAAATCTAGCCGATGAATACATCTTTGAACACCGACCTCTCTGTACAGACGTCATCTTATCTACCAATATAAAATTAACATTTTTACTGATAAGTGTAATCAATCATAACCGATGCCAACGATATAACATATAACTATGGCGCTCCTCGTGTGATGCAAGGCAGTGCGGGCCTCAATGTAAGAGGGAAAATCCGGCCGATGGATAAATGCTTGAACACCGACCTCTCTGTACAGACGTTACCTTATCTACCAATGTAAAGTAACATGTTTACTGATAAATGTAATCAATCAACGATGCCAAGGATAGATAATAGTGAAGCGATGATACAATTCAGTGCGGGCCTAAATGTCAATCGGAAAATCTGATCGATCAATAAATCGTTGAATACCGACATCTCTGTACAGACGTCACCTTATCTACAAATATAAAAGTAACATGTTAACTGATAAGCGTAATCGATAGATAACTATTTAAGCAATGTAGTGCAAACGGGAATCAAAACGATCCGTCATTTGGTAACACAGTTTTATTTGTTAAATGTTTTATTGGTTAAGGTACTCGTGTTCTAAAGAGCTGAAGTTTAAGTTTAAGCTATCCTTATAGTGTTCTCAATGTTCTTGCACCGCGATACTCAAACTATTCTTGACGGGAAATCGGAAATCAGTTGATCCGAAGATTTTTTTGGCGTGGTTGGCTCTGAGGAATGGAATAGACCTTCTCTGACTTGTTAAATTTACTTAACAACCTCTGTTACCTGGTTGATAAGATGTTTTGTTCCGGACTCGATCCTCTTTGAAACAAAATTTATTTAAAAAATATTTATAGTCTGGTTTTCCCTTCAGGCCTCTCTGATATTTTACTGGTTGGCTGGAAGATATTGCCACATGGCAATATGTTTTACTGATATTGCAATGTTGGCAATTCGGGCCGGGCACTCTTAAATACATGTAAGAGTGAAAATCCGGTCGATGAATAAATGGTTGAACAACGACCTCTCTGTACAGACGTTACATTATCTAACAAAATAAAAGTAACATGTTTACTGATAAGTATAATCAATCTTATCAATAATAGCGATACGAAGGAAATATAATTATTGAAGCTATGTTACAATGAAGTAAGTGCAGGCCTACGTGTAAGAGTGAAAATCCGGTCGATGAATAAATGGTTGAACACTGACCTGACTGTACAGACGTCACATTATCTAACAAAATAAAATACTATATTTATAGAAATACTTTTTTACTGATAAGGATTATAGTGTAACCAAGGATAGATAACTAACTATTGAAGTTATGTTGCAATGCAGTTGTAGGAAATTCAATTGTAAATCATGCAATTTGAAACTTATAGTTTAAAATCATTTATAAGATTCAATAGCTATCAAACTTCTTCCTCGCTGTATTTTTCTTCTTTTTGGTCTTGCCTGATTATTTTATTTTATTTCGACGATCAAATGACCTTTTTCATACAAAAGATAAAAAAAACTGCTAATAAAATTTAATATTGACATGTAAGCAGTGGTATACAATAGAAATAAAATTGTGAAAAACAAACCAACACAACAAAGCAAAACCTATATCTTCTTCTTCTTCCCAGTGTCATGTCAGTAGACATCTTTGTCCCCGGTAGCCCGAAAAAGATCTCCAACGCCCCTTATGCCAGTCCAATCACGTATATTGCGGAGCCAGGAGATTTGCCTCCTGCCAACACATCTTCGGCCTTCTATTTTGCCTTGGATGATCAGGTGTAGTAATTTGTACTTTGCTCCTCTAAGTACATGACCCAAGTAGGACACCTTTCGGATTTTAATATTAGTCAGCAACTCTCTATCAACTTTGGCTCTTTGAAGAACCTTTGTGTTGCTGACCATATCCGTCCAGGGTATCCGTAGCATTCTCCGGTGCATCCACATTTCGAATGTTTCCAGTCGGTTCATACTACTAACTTTGAGGGTCCATGATTCCACTCCATGCAATAACACTGACCAAACGTAGAATTTGACTAACCGTTGTCGAAGTTTCAAGTTTAGATTATCATCGCAGAATACGCTTCTCATTTTATTAAAAGCCGCACGACATGATTCAATTCTGCACTTGACTTCGGTTTCTGGGTCGAGGTCTTCCACTAGGATACTTCCGAGGTATTTAAATTTTTTCACTCTCTCTATATCAGCACCGTTCAGTGTAAGACGTGCTCCTGCGTGATCCTGCCGGCCAACCACCATGAACTTAGTTTTACTCACGTTATTACTACCCCAGCCTCACACCATTATTAATTTAACTAATTTATTTAACTAACCTTTATTAATTTAACTAACCTATATTATTCTTCTTCCTATAAATCATGATCTGTTTGTTCCGCTTGTTCCCCTTCTTGTGACGTGGACTGCCAGCTGTCACGCCATCTCTTCGGAGGTCTTCCCGGTAATCTTCTTCCGGCTGGGTTCCCTTGAAGGGCGATACGTGGAATGTCTGTCGTCTTGCATTCTGTTTACATGTTCGTTCCAGTATCGCCTTCGTTGTCTTCCCCACCTGACGATGTCTTCCGTACTACACTTTCTCCTTATTTCGGTGTTTCTGATTCTATCTCTTAGTGTGTTTCCGGTTATACATCTCAGTGTTTTCATTTCCGAGGTTCTCAGGAGAGATTTTGTTCTAGATGTGTCTGCTCTGGTCTCTATTCCGTAGGTGGCTATCGGTCTCACACGTGTCTTGTATATTCTGACTTTACTTTCTATTCTCATGTATTTGTTATTCCACACCGGTGTTCTTAGGCATCCCGATATTGCAGCCGCCTTATTGACCTGTCTCAAGGTTTCATCATACAGATTTCCATTGCTACTGATGCTCTTCTTCTTCTTATTTTAGGCCGTTTGGCCTCTTATGATCCTGCATCATTGTTTGCTTCTTGTGACGTCGACTGCCAGCTGTCTTTCCATCTTTTGGGAGGTCGTCCTGGAGGTATGCTTGCTTGGGGGATACTGATGCTCACTCCAAGATACCTAACCCCATCACTTTCTCTATTATTTTTTTATTCACTGCTATTTTGCATCTCACCGGGGGTCTTAGATATTGTGAGACTCTTCGTTTTGTCCGTGGATATCAACATGTTATATTTTAGTGAGGTTTGATGGAGTCTATATAATTTAACTAATTCTAACCGGCGGAACAACTTCTTCGCTTTACTCTTGTAAGCAGTCAAAGTCACATGAAAATCCACGCAATGGCCATATCAAAACCATCAAGTATGCTAAACGAGAGGTTAGTAAAAAATGGTAACGGCGCTACTTTACAGCTACTCTGAAGACGAGGAATCAATTAACAACATTGTTTAAAGCTCACTCATAATATTTCACTCATGTTCATGTTTCTAACGCGGATTATAATACTGGTGAAGATAATATTATAATAATAAAAAGATAATTTACGAATATAGAAAACTTTTATAGAGTAGATTCTCTTCAAGGGCGCTTTATTTCGGGATTCAAACCCATTATTATTGACATATTAAAAATATAACAAAGGAAATATATGGATCATACTAGGTTAGTCAAAAAGTTTTGAAAGCGGAAATGAAAATATATTTTTTTTGGGGGGAAATCACTTTTATTGCTCAGTATAGTCTCCCATAAGATCAAAACACTTGGTCCAACGATCTTCCAACTTTGTTGTCCCATCACGGAAGTGACTTTCTGGAAGGCCTGCAAAATACTCCTCTACGACGGCTACAACCTCTTCGTTTGATGAAAAATGCTTTCCACGAAGGAATTTTTTGAGGTGTGAGAACAGCCAGAAGTCAGAGGGAGCTAAATCGGGCGAATAGGGTGGATGCTGCAACAATTCGTACCCCAATTCACTGATTTTCGCGATGGTTTTTTGAGCTGTGTGAGCAGGTGCATTGTCTTGATGAAAAATGATTTTTTTTCTTCTGCAAACCGGGTCTTTTTTCACAATTTTTTTCATCCAACTGGTCCAAAAGGTCACAATAATAATCAGAGTTGATTGTCTTACCAGTTTGGAGATAATCTATCAATAAAATTCCTTTTGCATCCCAAAAAACTGACGCTAACACCTTCTTGGCCGATTTCTGGACACGAACTCGCTTCGGAGCCAAAGTGCCTGGTTCACACCACTCCTTAGCTTCTTGTTTTGATTCAGGATCATGGTGGTAGACCCAAGTCTCATCCATAGTGATGAATCGACGCAGAAAATCCTTTTTATCCTTTCGAAATTGCTCCAAATGTTGCTCAGAAAGTCGCATTCGAACGTGTTTTTGTTGCATTGTTAGCAAATGCGGCACCCATTGTGCACACAGTTTTTTGAAACCCAAAACTTCAGCCAAAATATTCCACGTTGTTCCATGTGAGATGCCTATGGTGTCAGCTATCACATACAAAGTCGATCGATGATCTTCGGAAAACCATATCCTGTATTTTCGCTATGATTTCTGGTGTTGATGCACTTTTTGGACGTCCTGAGCGTGGATCGTCTTCAACGTTTGTACGGCCACGCTTAAACTCCAAAACCCATCGGTGAACGGTTGGAAATGAAGGTGAAATCAACATCAAAATTCTAATTCTCTCAGAAGGGACATCTCTCAGACACAAATTCGAAAGATCAATAGAGACATCCCGTTAAAATACTGAATAACAAGTTTCAAATTAATCCGTTTACGACACTTAATCCGGGCTAATGCAAACTTTTTAAAAATTGATTTATGTTATGTGCAAAGGTCTGATAAAATATTGCACTATTTATTGTAAACTGAGTAGCTATGTCAAAATTTCTCTCCAATAATACAGTGGGGTCCTCAAATGGCCAATGGGCTGACGTCATGGCCAGTAGCACGCTTTCATCACATGCAAGTACCCTATGAATATAGTGGGCTTAACCTTAGAGAGATACTGCGCTGCCTGGTGGCGTGACGTCATTGGCCAGACTGCGTGGCTTGCTTCATTGGATAAGTGGATGATTGCTGAAGACAGTGGCGTACAGAAGTTCGGAAGTCAGAAAGCTCATGGAGCTCTATCCTAATTATAACTGTGTGTCTTGAATTCTCAAAAGAGTGCCGTGTACTTTTAAATAGATATCAGTTATATTTATTTTTTTATTGAGCCCATATTTTTTCCTCAGGTGGGGACACTGACTGTGATATACCAATCAATTTTCAGCTTTAGTGGATGGTCATTTTGTGTTTAACAAGGAAGTATTTACAACGCATTTTGGCACGTTTGCGATTTTTCATGTAAAAAATGTTTTTTTTTTAGATTTTACGCCGTTCGATCAGAATTGTGGGTAAACAGCTCCTTGATTTTGCACCACGATAATGCACCGGCTCACACTTCACTACTAATTCGTGATTTTGTTTTGCCAAAACCAACACCGTCGTGATGCCGCAGCCACCGTATTCGCCAGATGTGGCCCCCTGCGACTTTTTCCTGTTTCCGAAGATGCAGGGGATATTGAAAGAACAACGTTTTGCGGCCATAGAGGAGATAAAGGCAAAATAGCTGGATGAGGTGAAGGCTATCCCAAAAAGTGCGTTCCACAAATGTTTTGCGGATTGGAAAAAACGTTGGCAAAAGTGTATTTTGTTTTATGGCGACTACTTTAAAGGGGGCAATATTAATGATTTAATAAATACTTTTTGATGAGAAATAAAGTTTTTGAACAAACCTCGTATACGAGTATATAACGAATGACATGTTACCAGTCTAAGTTCTCGTATCGGAGTGCAGCTGCGCGCACACAGCTTGCTTAGCCAGTACGCGCAAACATCACCTTTGTCTTCTTGGGGCAGTTTCTAAGGGTAGTTCTGTTGAGTCTCTCACTTGGCCAGTCCAATATACTTGGACTCTTCCTCTTAAGCTACGGTTTCCTAAGAAAGCGGGTTCGTTATATAGTGCACGTAACTTGACGTGATGCTGGCGCGCCGCCTGATGGCAGACATGAGAACCCACAACTGTCAGTTGGAAACGTCCAACGATATTATTCCACCTGGGATTTTTTATAGTAGTTGCTCTTCACATTATATAAAGTTTCACTATTTCTTACAGTATCAATCAATATTTCGTCATTTTCGCTGGTCCAAATTAAATTACGTTTGCGTCGCCTGGCGCGCCGCCAGACGGCAGAAATGAGAACCCATAACTGTCAGTTGGAAACGTCAAACGATATTATTCCACATATTTTGTTTCAACTGGGCTTTTCTATAGTATTTGCTATTCACATTATATAAAATTTCATTATTTCTTACAAAATCAATCAATATTTCGTCATTTTCGCTGGTCCAAATTACGTTTGCACTTATTTTTTAAAACGGTGTCCGCTACACGGGAAAAATCGTTCCACGACTGTTTGCTCCGCTATCACGGCCGTCATGCAAATGGCAGCGTTGCTATTTGACATTACACTCACAACCAACGCACTCTAGGAAACCAGCGCCATTGGTTTGCATAGACAATGTTTTGTTACGGGCGCTATATAACGACACAACCAACGCTCTCTAGGAAACCACGCCATATGGTTTGCATAGACAATGTTTTCTTACACCACTTAGGAAAGCAAAGCTTTATGCGGGATCCTGACCACAAAGCTCTCCAAACTGTCTCCAGCAAAGTGTTCAAAGAATTGGAGGACTCGTAGAAGGCATATTGTCGACAAAGAATAAGATGAATGGGGTAAAAATAAAAAAAAGCATGAGTGTTTAATTTTTCATGAACTTTTAAAATCAGTAGAAGAAATATCCATGGGTAATTAATACTAATTTAAAATGTGATACAGATTAAAGCCACCACTGGCAGAGACGATGCTCCACTAACTCAATGATCGAAGCGACTAAATTTGATTCCCATTAGGCCCTGTTCGCTGCTCACTGTACCCGTCTGCGCGCCACTCCGCCGGCGACGTGACGTGTCATATCTGGATCACGGACGTGCTGCGATGCACTGCGCCATTTCGTCTTCTGAAAAATTGTCTGTACATTCGGTCATATGCTGTGTCTGATGTATACGTGAGGTGCCTCAACTATGCAGATTATTTTAGTAGATCAGGGTATCGCAACCTTTTATTATTTTTCACCTTCTATACAAAAGAGATTCTCAGACGCATGATAAAGACAAATAAATACTCACTTTCATTAAGAGGATAAGATTGGAAAACTTTGGGCATTTCATAAGAGGAAACAAATATTAAATATTCCAAGTCATATTGCTGGAGAAGATGCAAGGAAAACGATGAGCAGGAAGAAGAAGAAACTCCTAACTGACAGTGGTTCCACTGTAGCACGAAGATATTGATTTCCAACCTCCAACATGGAGAGGAACGATAAGAGGAAGACGAAGAATACAAAAGTTCTCTAGAAGACCCAAGCTACGGATATCCAAGAAACAGGTTTATCAAAGTTTTCGTGACCCATGTATTAAAATCAAAGAATTCTAAAACTCAAAGATCAATACCAATGTTAAAATGAACATATCGCCTCCTTGCCGCTTCAAGGAGTTGAAATATACTTTCGCCACTTACATATGCACGTCAAAAAGGAGCCATTTTAATTTCGTTTGGTAGTCTTAACTCGAAAATCGATTTTTTGGAGTTTCGCCACTATGATTCTCAGTAGGCGATATGACTGTGCTATAAAAATGAACATACTCGTATTACTTGTGACATATAACTACGATAGGACACAAAGTCTATGGGGCACTAAAACATATATATCAGTGTATTATTATTATGTGGAAAATACTGGAAGGACTTAAAAGATAGTTTGAGAAATTTTAGCTCAAGGAAAGGATTGGGATTTATTGAATAACTATTAATGAAAAGCGGAGCAAGAGGAAGACGTAGGAAAGAATGGGAAAATTTAATTGGAGATTTGTTAACACAGGGAAAGGTGATAAATATAAGAAACAGAAAAACATGTGTGTGGATAGGAAGGAGTGAAAATTTTAAGTTTTATGCTTATATTGTCATCATAAAATAGAAATGGAAAACTCTAAGCATCGGACGATTAAGCAGTTCAACTCGAATGTTAGATCTTAGGACCAAACATCTTTATGATTTAACTTTCAACAATTTATTTTACCAAAAAAAGTCACTTCAAGTTAATTTAACCAAACAAATGTTTTTACATTTCCTTGTTAGATAAGGCCTGTGAGGGTATTTTAGGAAGTTATCCTAAAGTACGCAAAATTATCCTCGTTTGCTTGCTCCTAACTTGACCATATATGAGCGTTCTCGGCGTCAACTTAAAATTTGATATAAATAATAAATTTGTTGAGTGAGTCCAACAATATAAATATTTCTGGCAGAATGTTCAATTGAACTAGTCTCAAGAAATAAAATAATTGCGGAGATGACACGAAGTTTCTTCTTCAAAATGCAGAATCTGCTATGGACATTTACTCGTGCCACCATATTAAATTAGAAGCTTAGGATATGTGGTGCTATTGAATAATGGCTAAATCTTACCAAGCTTTCGTCGTGATCGGGATTCATTTGATTACCAGTCTTCATTGTATCTTCCCGTCTTATAATATGGCTGAAGTATGCATCTAAGGACTCGCAGTTGTATAATTAAAGACAAACCCTGTTCAATTAACGATTCGTCCAGAATTGATAAATTTATTCTGCGTGCTGTTTATTGTACACGCAACATACGTCACCACATCTCCAGAACGTCTTTCTTCTTGCATTACCTTTCTCTTAATGTACATATTTAGACGTCACGTAGAAAGATTGGAAAAAATCAATGTCTTTACAAGGTTTCCTTTGGTAGATCTAGTAATATTCATGTCTCTACATCATTTTTCAGCTTATCTATAGTTGACCGTTTGATGACGTTTCTCCATTACAGTCAACAATAGATAAACTGAAACAAACATATTTCACACCGTCCCTGTGTCTGGGTAGGCAGAGAGGAGAGGCGCCAGTCTCCTATCGCGACACACGCAACGTACAACTTTTACGATTTCGCTGACTTTTAACATTTCCTTCTTTCAAAATATTACTTGATCCTACCATACGTTCCTTGATCTTCTTTTATCACACCATCCACTCGCATTTTCATTGCATATTTGTTTTGTTGGCCTTTTTCCATTCGTTCTTTCTTGTCCAACCCATCTAAGTGCTTTTCTTCATAATTCTCAACACATCAATCAGCCTCCCCTCATTCCTCTACATTCACCCCCAATTACTTCAATACGTATACTGACAAATTTCCTTCTTTTAAAATATTTTTTAGATCCAACCATACATTCCTTGTTCTTGCTCTAACATGCGTTCCACTCATATTGCGACTGTATATATGTTTTGTTAGTATTTA
The DNA here is from genome assembly GCA_949825065.1 of Odontocerum albicorne. Lineage (NCBI taxonomy): Eukaryota > Metazoa > Arthropoda > Insecta > Trichoptera > Odontoceridae > Odontocerum > Odontocerum albicorne. The sequence goes on along the minus strand of OX463852.1, from coordinate 18,208,979 downwards.
TTCATGCCCAAACCATCTCGGATTACTCTTCTTTATCTTACTTTTATGTTTTATAATTGACATAATAAAATCTAATATTGTCACGTACAAAAGTTCGTAACATCTGGATTACGAAATATTTGGGCGTATAAAAACCAGTAAGTACAGTAAGAACATATCATATTATTGTAAAACATGTTTTCAATAACGTTGGAATGTCAAATGGTCAGTTTTTTATTTATATTCACGAGGACTACTCATCCATTCGATTAAGAATTGTTTACGTTAAGCTTTATGAATGTTAGTTATATTTTATGCAAATTATAATTATTCTTAGAGAGATTATATCTAAATGACATCATTATTACCAGGGTTGGGTGTATCGTTTACAGTAAGATATTCTGGAATAATTTATTTTTAGTTTGAGTGCCATTTTAACTTCATGTTGTGCCATGGCGAGCTCCGTGGTTTAGGTAGTGGAACGCGTATATTCTACTCTATTCTAGATGGTATCCAAAATAAATTACCAGTCTATTGTTCCCACATATATTATTTTAGGTGTTAACATAAGTTGTGTCCGTTTTTTTTTTCAATTTAAAAATGAGCACCAAAAGTAAAATAAAATGGTAAATGTTATACGTCATTCGAAAGAAAATTTTCTGCTCTACAAGATATTGTGTTTGATTTTACGTTACATATATTATTTTATTTGATTACAAGCCTTCAAAATGGAACGTCAAGTAGACGAAAGTGAGCATTTTCGACACCTCCTTCTGTTCGCATTCAATCGAGGAAATAAAGCTGCCAAAGCTGCTCGCGATATTTGCGAAGTGTACGGTGAAGATGCTATAAATGAAAGGACAGCTCGTCAATGGTTTTTGTGTTTCAAGAACGGTAATTTCGGCCTGAAAGGCATGGAGCGTACCCGGACGACCAGTGGACTTCGATGAAGACCGCTTAAACCATATTATGCATGAAGATCCCCTTCAAACATTTTTCATCACTATTTTTTTTTCATCACCATTTTCAAACCATTTTTAATCACCAGTAATGATGCGGTAAAGGAACCTTTGCTCGTGGCCATGCGTAGCTCGATGACGGGCGAGCAAACCAGCAGATATTGTCGAACGTTGATTTTTGTTGTTTTCACTCAAAACATGTGGAACCCAAGCGCCGAACTTCTGGTCTTTTCCCATTGATTTAAGATGGCGGTATACAGTCATGTGACTACAATTCATCTGCTCAGCCAATTCTACGGTCGTTTGAAGGGGATATTCATGAATAACATGGTTTAAGCGGTCCTCATCGAAGTCCACTGGTCGTCCGGAATGCTCCATGTCTTTCAGGTAAAAATAACCGTCTTTGAAACGCAAAAACTATCGACGAGCTGTCCTTTAATTCATAGCATCTTCACCGTACACTTCGCAAATATCGCGAGCAGCTTTGGTAGCTTTATTTCCTCGATTGAATGCGAACAGAAGGAGGTGTCGAAAACGCTCACTTTCGTCTATTTGACGTTCCATTTTGAAGGCTTGTAATCAAATAAAATAATATATGTAACGTAAAAGCAAACACAATATCTTGTAGAGCAGAAAATTTTCTTTCAAATGACGTATAACATTTACCATTTTGTTTTACTTTTGGTGCTCATTTTTAAATTGAAAAAAAAAACGGACACAACTTATGTTAACACCCAATAGATCTTTTTCCCAAAAAAGATTACCAGTTTTTTTTTCACATTTTACCCAAAAGAAGATAACCAGCCTTTTTTCTCGCGTTTAGGCATTTTACCCTTAAAATATTACCAGTCTATTTTTTCGCATATCGTCATTTTTCTTTATTACCTCCGTGGCCTAGTTGGTGGTGTGAATGACTTCCACCCAGGTGTTTAAGATTCGATTCCCGATGGTACCCGAAAAAAAACATTTAAAAAAAAGGGTCCCAGTCTAGTATGGTAAAATAGTTTACTTAATAATGTTCGAGTGTTGTTGCTCCTTCATTCGTGGAAAAGTCTTTCAAACGTGCGAATTCCGTGCCTACTCCAGTTGCTCTAAACCCGAGATTTCGATTAAAGGGGTCGAAGACAAAATTGTATCCCGGACAGACTCTTAATTATGTCTGAACACCATTTCCAATACGTTGAAGGATATACTAATGAAATACATTTTCCTTTTTCTCTAAAACCGCTCGCTTGTACTGTATTCAACAAATATTTACTATACTAAAATTAATTATCGTTGTCGATCTGTATGTACGCGCTAATCTTGAGAACTACCCAATAGATTTTAAGACCGTTTGTATCCTTATCATTGTATAGATTATTCCTTGAGCAAGGATTAAATGTACAAAAAAACGCTTTATCTTTAAGATACTGAGCAGTGAAACTAAATGTAAAGAAAATAGGCTTAAGATTGTCATGGATGCACATAAAACTGGACACGATTCTAAAACTAGAAGATATTATCAAAACGCGGACATTTTTGTAGCCTATATTCTTTAATAGGCAATCCACCCACACTTCGATTACTTATGCCACCGCATTAAAGCCAAAAATGCGAATATAATAGTCAATATAACAAATTAAATTAAAAAAAACATTTTTAGACAATATACTCGTAATCTTTTGATTAAACTCTAAAAATTTAACAATCGATATATACCTAATACTTCTCTCAAATGACACTGGTATTTTTTCCGCCTAGTATTCGGGAGTATAATGATACCTACGATTTTTTCCGCCTAGTATTCGGGAGTATAATGATACCTACGATTTTTCCCGCCTAGTATTCGGGAGTATAATGATACCTACGATTTTGGTCATATATATTCTTTAAATAAAATATAAATTTGAAAAACAAAACATGCCGATGTGCTTCGATCGTCTACCCAGTGGCCCATCCGCCACGACTCATGATTGGCATTTCCATCTTGTTCGTTCTTATTATATTAAACCACGGTTTTGAAGGGATGAATTATTGGATTGATTTATATCTAGAACCCTTATTTACTAAATTCTATTTAAAAATCAACTGAAATTTCGCCTCTTCCACATCCATAAACCTAATATTTCTCTTACTTCTTACATTTCCTTCTTTTAAAATATCATTAACTTAATCCAATCATATTTTCCTCGATCTTCCTCTACCACGCCTTTCACTCACATTTCCACTGTGTTCGTATATTTGTTTTGTTAGTCTTTTTTCATTCAATCGTTCCACGTACCCAAACCATATCAGATTGCTCTCAAATATAGATAAATTATTTTATTTCGATTATATCCGTGTTTTAAGTATTGCCGTTTACGTTTTATTTGGAACTCCCTTTATCAGTATATTCAGGGCGTAACTTGGAATAGCCTGCCCTGTATTTTCTGTTTTTATTTTGGGTATTTCCAGGTTATTTAATTATACCTGTTTTTAATGAAATGACAAATAATAATGTTATCATTAGGTCATGGACAGCGTTAAATACTAACAAATCAAAAAAAAACAGCACTTGAATTATAACCATTATATTTTCATGGGTAACTTTTTTTTCAAAACAATTACGTTGATTTGGTGAATTTCAGGGCGGTGGGTTATAAAATGGAGTAAACTTATTTTCATAACATTGGTTTGGTGAACTTCACTCCGGTGGTTATAAAATGGAGTAAACTTATTTTTAAAACAATAACATTGGTTTGGTGAACTTTACGCCGTTGGGTTATAAAATGGAGTAAACTTATTTTCAAAACAATATTGACAGTGTTGTATAATAAAATTCTGAAGGTATCTCAGACAACTAAATCTTACTTCATTGTTTTTTAGGGTCCGTCCATTTCAAGTGTTCCAGAAAAAATATAATTGGTTGCATGGCCATTTTATAATTTAATGATTTTTTTTGTTTGTGAATTCCTACATGATTACAGAGTCCAATTTTTTTTTCTAACTCCGATGGCAACCATTTTTGTTTTACGACACACGTTGGTTCTTGCGTTTATAGGGGTTTACGATAACTTATCTTACTCAGAACTGGTAAACCCTAGCTAGGTGAATGAAACAAAAACCATTTTATTCAGGAAAAACAGCCTAAATATTTTGTCTAGTACTTAAGTAATGGTCAAAATTTGACATTGACAATTACCCCATGAAGGAATGTATGATAATCTCAGGCTTATTTTTTTGGGGGAGTGTAGCTACCTAAATATACTGTATTTGAACACTGAGGTGTGCTTCTTTTACAAGTTACAATTTTACAAAATATTTAGGCAGTTTTTACCTGAATAAAATGGTTTTTATTTCATTATCCTACCAGTTCTGAGTAATATAAGTTATCGTAAACCCCTACAAACGCAAGAATCAGCGTGTGTCGTAAAATCATCGGAGTTAGAAAAAAAAAATGTTGAAATCTGTAATCATGTAAAAATCCACAAACAAAAAATAATTTAATTAAAAAATGGTCAAGCAACACCCATTGGATCAGATGATATGGACGTGACGTACCCTTTACATGGCAGTTACTAGCGAAAGCATGGTAAAAAAAATCGACGAGACCCAAATTCCTCGTGAGAATGAATTTTGCGAAATGTCACCGTGATATTTCGCAACGTTCATTATCATATTTTTCTCTTCATATTTCTTATTATTTACAAAACTCTATAATTCATCCTCATTCTCCACTAACACTGTCATGTCATCAGCATTAGCAATCCACATACTTCTCCACTAACACTGCCATGTCATCAGCATAAGCAATCCACATACATCTCCACTAACACTGTCATGTCATCAGCATAAGCAATCCACATACATCTCCACTAACACTGCCATGTCATCAGCATAAGCAATCCACATACATCTCCACTAACACTGTCATGTCATCAGCATTAGCAATCCACATACATCTCCACTAACACTGTCATGTCATCAGCATAAGCAATCCACATACATCTCCACTAACACTGTCATGTCATCAGCATAAGCAATCCACATACATCTCCACTAACACTGACATGTCATCAGCATTAGCAATTCACATACATCTCCACTAACACTGTCATGTCATCAGCATTAGCAATCCCCATTTGACATTTTCATTTGAATTGTTGCAAATACTCTTGATATGTCTTCCTTCTTCCAAATTTTAATTAAAAAAAGATTTGACCTAATTATATGAAAGTAGTTCATAGTATAAAAAAATTTAAATAAATAAAAACAAATCTATAAATGATACTAATGGAGCAATGATTCATCTCAGTGCAGTGAGTTGACTCAGTTATTTTGTCTCCAAAGTTTATAAAATAACTAATCCTCAATTTATTAATTGAGATATGAAAGATATTGATATCGGAAAACTCGTTAAACAAAGTCATTCCTTGTATGAGTGATGACGATGACGCTCTTAATAGTTTAATTCGTGTATAAGACACCGAAAAAAATGTGAATTGACGCTGGCGCAAATAATCGTCAGGTATATTAAACCAAGATCGTCAATCAACAAGAGATTCGCTGTTTTTCCCTGTAAGTAATGTGTGTACGTGTAAACAGGCGCGTAGATATCTTCATTGGGTTCCAGGTAATTTCTACTTCTAAGATCTGCATATATAAATAACATTTTTCTCTTTCTTTGAATTTGAGAAGATAATTTCAATATAATACTCAGCAAAAATCTACTATGCGTCATAACATGCGCCCAGTTCGCTTAGTAAAATATATACCCCTTACTTACTTCCGGTTGTCTTGCAAAGCCTTTACTCTTTTATATTTTCCGCCTCCAGCCTTTCAAGTGCATCAAGCACATAAACCAAATAGTCATTATCTAGATGTTTGCTAAATGTTTCATTTTTCATACACCTTAATATATCTATGCCCGATCGCTCTGTTTTGTGCATAGTTATGGCTGATCCACGCCAGTTCGATGACTCATCATTTTCCTTATAACGCCATATTTCTATTGAGGTAGACAGGGAGAACATATCTCCACTTCTTTCTATCTAGCCTGGCATACATTTTTCGCTTCTGCCGCTTTTGTCCATGCAACATACTCATGCATACTTTCCTATTGTAAAAGCTCGCCCTCTCTTTCAGAATCTGAAACATTCGGTCGTGCCACGTTTGTTTAGGTCTTTCCGTACCTTATATACTACTCTTGTAGATTATCTTTCATGATTCATTATTTGTACGTGGCTGAACTATCTCAATGTTTTTTCTTCATCTTCTTTTCATTTGCATTCTTTCCTGATGCCCTCATTCCTTATTTTGTCATGTATTGTGTTTCCACACAATCTAAGCAACCTCCTCATTTCTATTACATTTATCTTAGTTTCATAAGTTTTTTGTCACATCTAAATTTCACTAGCATACCACCCCTACTATTGTGATAAAAAAATCATTATGAGCAGCCAGCTTTGTTTCTTTTAAAATACTCCGGTCGGTAAACTTATTATACAACTCACCATTCACACTGCTGTTTATGTTTATTTAAATGTCACAATTCATGTTGCGCTTCCAAGTTACGAAATCTCCTCAACTTCTTTAAACCATGGCTTATGCAGTTGGTAATTAAAAGAAGCTGGTAATATGGGATACGCAGGACACGAAATACAGAAGTGTGGTATCTACTAAAAAAAATTGGGAAAAACATTTTTTTATAACAAAACACCTATTTATTGAAAACAAAGTCATCGTTTCTCATATTGTTTTGACTGATAATAGTAAACTGTTTTCAATTCCTCGTATCTATTATACGATAATGTTTGTTTACCACTGAGCTATCTGGTACAGCATTGTTGCTGCTCAACATCATCCAGCCAGCCGCTGACCTCGTGAATAGCACCAGATCTTCGTCTGTTATTTTTGTAACGTTTTTTTTACATAATTTATATGTTGTTTTATTTATGGAGAAGATAACAACCGCCATATCATTCATTGGCTTCAATTTATATCTGGAACAAAAGGACACAACTGTGCATGCGCCAGCAACCGCTAGTACCACTTGTGACGTAACTGAACCATTATTTTAATGATCCTCTCAGAATTAAGGCGAGCTCAATCAGTTTATTTATTTTATTTTATACTCGTGCATATAATTTTTTTCGCTTAACCAGACATTATTTCATAATTATTATCGGTACACGTGACCGTCTTGAACGTAGTATATGGCACCAATATTTGAGAAAAACTAATAAAGTTTATAAATGTCAAGGAAAATGTGGATTTAGATTGGATTTAAGGAAGATGATCATTTTGAGATAAATAATGCTTCTTTAGTTTCGTGTTAAATGTCGATAAGAATATACCACAGCTGATTGAGCCAGAATTATATTTAAATGATCATATTTTTTAGATTAAATATAAACAGAACGCAAACATTTTGGAGCCTCTCCAATCTATCCAATAACTCCCCACAGCATCGAGTTATTATAGTAAATATCCCCATATTTAATTAAGGGCAAAATGATACTTGACAATCTGTTGAGAGAACGGAGGCCAGCGAAACTTGACGGTTTAAGATATATGATAATTGCGACAACTCAAAAATTCATCAACAAGGATTAAGTTAGATTTTACGGCCTGGCTTGAATATAAGGACGACACACAGCTATCAATTTGAATAGATGGAACTATTGATTGATTTATCCTTGAAAATAAATGACGACTATGAATAAAGTTTGCATTTTTATAGGATTAACGAGCAAGTCATTTGCTTTAGCCCACTATATGGTACCGCTATGATCGCGATTCATGAAATGAATATATAAAATAGAAAATAACAAGAATAAATTTATGTGATGTGAAAAAAAAAATACTCGAAACCATATTATGTCAGCATTACATATATGTATACATTAAATACTGAATGACAGTTCTAAAAAGTGATTATTTTTAAAATGAGCGGGCATCACGGTGATAGTTACTCGGGAAAGGTTAAGCAGAAACGATAATAATATTATAATGTCTAAACAATATTAGTCAGACGACACGCAATTCTAGGGAAGGATAAGGCTGACGGTAAAACCCGTCGTATCAGATAATGAGAAAATCAATTACAATCAAAACCGCATGAAAGTGAAATCCATAAAAGTAATATATGATAGATGAATAATTATGATAAGTAAATTTGAAAATAATTACTTTTTCCTTCATTATAATGGCAAAGCAAGTGCTGGAAGGACTTTGGTAAGAACATTAATTGTTTCTCGACTGCAATTGAACATTTATTATATAATATATCCAAAAAATCCACGCCGATTCTGAGATAACCGAAGAAACAAAACCGGGCTTCACATTTTTGCACAAACTCGTATATGATTGATATACATGTACGAGTATGTTATGCTTGTTAAAATTTCAAATAAAAAAATAGCGTTTTAACGCCTTCGAAACGTAGGCGATCATTTAAACCAACTCAACTTGGTAAAATCTCAAAACATTTTTAAAATATGGAAAACAGCCGTGAAAATCTTCGAACATACTCGTAAATGTAAGACAATTTTTAAAATACCTACATACTATCACGCCGTTTCCTTGTAAGGAGTAGGCAGAAAGGAGATAGTACCAAACTTTCCTATCGTGACACACACACACATCTTTCGCCACTTCTAAATCCATACATCTTATCATACTTTCCCTACGACTTTACATTTCCTTCTTTCAAAATACCATTCACTTGATCCAGCCATACTTTCCTTGGCCTTATTTTACCACGCCCTTCACTCACATTTTCACAGCATGTTTGTTTTTTTTTTAATCTTTTTTCATTCATTCGTTCTGCACGTCTAAAATATCTTCGAGTGATTTTCTTCATCTTACTCAACACATCACACATTCATCCCTAATTACTTCATTGTGTATACTGTAAGAGATTATCACCCCATGTATTCTTCGCGTTTCTACAACCTTTATTCGGCTCCTTTCAGCTTTGTTACATTTCCAAGTTTCACTTACATACATCAAAGTTGGTACTAGAATGCTGTTGAGTACATCTGAGTAGATTTTTATTTTTTGTAATTCGAGGATATATGTTTTAGTGCCAGATTTACTTAAAAATACCATTATACTTTATATCATTATTTTGGAATAATGGTCTAAAATTCTGCACTGCAAGTAACTACAGGTTCGCTTATGGTAATGTATCGTTGAAATTTTAAGTAGGAGCTTGGATATCGTATAAGAAATTTCCATATGGATGCTCTCAGGAGCTTTGGAATGTAGGTCCGACTATTTTTACTACTGTTTCTTCACTGGAGAATTAGTATTTAAATTAAATTTCTTACGAATTTGTAATAGCGTCCTTTAAAAGGAAGTCACATGGTATACGGCCAGACTCTTCTTCTTCCTTTCGTCTTATCGTGTGCTCAATGCTTAGCATAGTGGTCCTCTGTCATGTCTTCAACTCGGCGAGTAGTGCCCCTTCTCCATCCCTCCCGGTCCTGGGTCATGTTGAATGAAGCGTTTAAAGACGACCCTATTAACTCGTTTATTTGATCCGCCCATTTCACAGGACACCTTCCTCTTACTCGCTTCCCTCAACTGTCATCATGATCACCAGACTTTCATCATTCTTTCTAGCAACGTGCCCAATCTTTATTATGATTGCATGTTGTCTAAAGATAATCTCCAATTATTTGATAATGGAGACGTTGGTGCGCCTTGCAGTCCATGGGATATGGAGCGTCCGCCTCTAATACCACACCTCGAAGGCTTAAAAATATATAGGTTTATTGATAGCAGCATAGTATGTTAATATACGAGTATACATACCATAACATATATCCTGGTATTGTATATATATATTTCAAGATAATGGAGAAGAAAATACATATAAGAGAGAATATATCTAAAGGTCTGGGCTCATCTCACAACATCCCCCCAGTCGAAACACACCCACACCAATAGAGGACGAGCCCGGCCGCGAGGACATCAGATGTTTTTCAACCCATACCCTATCTATAATGTTTTATTCGCATCTATCATGTTTCTTTCCTTATTTCACATAGTTCATATTTTTACCCCTAACAATGCTATGGAGAATACTAGATTTGGATGTTTCTCAGTATAGACCGGTTAGTCCATATACTCGTATTAAACAGACTAACTATCAATAAATAGATCACAACATTTTAAGGTTAGATATCATTATTTAGTATTTAAGCCGGACTATGAATCCGGGTCCGTTCATTCACTCCCGGATCCGTTCAAGTATCTTTAAATTAGGCCTTATAATTGTTGTCTTCAGAAAATTATCGTATGATAGAGCGTCAGCTAGCTATTTTGTTCGTGTTGTGCCACATCATTTCTTATCTAAAGTGATGGCAGACTGTTTTTGTTGACTGCCTACTGAAATATGTTGTAATCTGGATTGATGCAAACATAACTAACTAACTACAAAACTATCCGTCAGCGGAGACATGATGACCTTATAATTCTGTTGTTTTGGACTTTGCGAGTGGCATTAATCTAAGGTCGACAATCATAACGATGTATTTTTATTACAATAATTGTTATATCGAACTGCTCCCAATTCTAAATCGCTTTCAGCTGGACAACTAATTTTGACATTTGTATCAAGATTTATTCATGTATTCGTTTGGTAACCCTTCAACATATCCAAAGAAATAATAATGCGGACAGGTTGAAGAGCATTACCGAGAGACAACATTGCATAAATACATACCATCACGCCGTCTACCTATCGGTTTAGGCACAAAGCAGAGAGCTCCAGACTTTCCTATCGCGACACATCCTTCCCTTCTTCCACATCCATACATCTTCTCATACAGTTCATACTATTTCCCTGATTTTTTTACATTTTCTTCTTTCAAAATATCGTACTCTTGATTCAACCATACTATTACTTTTCGTGGTCTTCCTCTACCACACATTTGCGCTGTATATTTGTTTCGTTAGTCTTTCTTCAATCAATCGTTTCACGTGTCCAAACCATTTCAGAGTGCTCTTCTTCATCTTGATTTCTTATAAGTGCACGCAGTTTTACAACATTTATTCGGCTCTTTTCAGTCTCACATTTCAGACAACATTGTGCCCCCATTAATCGAACACTCAAGTTTAGAACCACTGATGCAGGCACGGAACTTGCAGTTCGCCATCGCAAGTGTTGGTTATATTCATCTGCTCGTAAAGAGGCAACAGCAATCCCCGCGTCTAGCGTAGCGAGTATTATTACCAAATAAATTATTTTGCCAGACGAGTACCATTTTTTATTATCTTTTGCATAACATCGGGAATTGAACCCGAAACCTCTGGGTGCGTGTCAAACGTCATCATACCAATTAGACCACGAGATCTATCGTATCAGGAAATAAATATTGAGGAAAAACTCACTATTAAGATTTTCTACATGATGATCCTTTTTTTTGCATGAAGTTTAGCTCTGAAACCAGCTGCCAACTTGCTCCGTCATTGACATATTTCAAACATCGACTCGAAAAGTATTATACAGTGTCGCAAAAAAATATACACTTTAAAGTTTTATAAATTCAGTTAAGGCATATCTAAGATTAAAATTTCAAATTAAAGAAGACAGACGTAGATTTTTTTAGTTATCGCAAATTGTCAAATTGATAGCCGTTCTGGTCCATGTACTGCTGATAACGTGGAATCGCAAAAATCAAGAATGATTTGTTTTGGTATTTGGGCGCATTCTATTTCAGTGGCTGCTCTTAATTCGTCAACTGTTGCAAGTTTTCTGCCATAAACTATCTTCGGCGAGTCCTCATAAAAAAATCCATTGGTGTGAGGCTTAAGAAACGCGGAGGTATCCAATGCTACCCTACGTCCAATGTATTCAATGCTACCTCTACGTTCGGCAAATGTTCATCAAGATAGGCGCTCACATCACGATGCTCGTGGGTAGGTGCACCATCTTGCTGAAAATAAAAGTTCTTCTTATTCCTAAACTCCTCACGAATGTGAGGTATGACAAATCTCTGCAGCAAGTTGAAGTTAACTGTTTTAAAAACTAATTTCACTTTTTTCAAATAATGTTTAATAAAACTTTCAATAATTTATTCGTATGCACATTTTTATTAGAGGTTTCTAAAAAAATATGTCATTGAACCTTTAACCCATTAAGTTATAAAAAAGACTCTTCTTAAAATTTACTTTATTATTCAGCATGACATTTATTACCTTTAAGTTGGTGGAACGAGAAAATGCATTCATCCGTGCAATGCGTTGAAATGAGTTGATGCTTCGTAATACGAAGACTTTCTTCGGAGAAACCGCATAATTAAGTCCATCGGCCCTCATTGCAGAAACCGCAAGCCGGCGAAGCACTTCCATTATATAGAAGAGAGTGGACAATGGACGGCTAGAAGTGACACGGTTTGAGTTCAGGAACAAAGGGATATTAAAGGGGCATATCTTAGAATAGAGCCATTAAGTGGGATGTTGACGGGAGTAAGTAACAAAAATGAAAAGGGAGACAGCCACAGGAAGTAAATAAAAAAATATAAATTTCTTGTTACTCACTTAGTAAGGTTGGTAATATTTATTACCAACATAATACAAGTACAATGACAAATTATGAGTTACGTGCCTAAAAGTGGTTCTATCAGAGCATTATTAAGACATGATTCATGGGGTCGAGCAACATTTTGCTCTCCCGGCCTCGCTTTTTAACATGTTAGCATGCCAATACGGATAATTTGGGAAAATAATGCTTTCATGATCACGTAATTATAGATGTATTTTTTCGTATGGTACCAATATGATATGAAGGTCGTGGATAATATGTATATACCATCACGCCATTTTTCTGTCAAGGGTAGACAAAGATGACATATCCCCAGACGTTCATATCTCGACAAACATCCTTCGCCTCTACTATATCCATACACCTTCTCATACAACACCTACGATTTCTTTGGCTTTCTACGTTTCTTTTTTTCAAAGTATCATTCAATTGATTCAACAATAATTTCCTTGGTCTTCCTCTACCACGCCCTCCACTCGTATATGCACTATATATTTGTTAGTCTTTCGGTAATCATTCATTCCATATATCCCAACCATCTCAGAATGCTCTTCTTTATCTTACTGAACGTCAGCTTTAAGTTCAAATTAATCACTGATCATTGCATTCCGTACTCTGTCATATATCGTCAACCCATAGGTATATCCTTCTCAGTGCACACATTTTGACAGCATTTATTCGGCCTTTTTCAGCTTTTTTCGACGCCCACGTTTTCCTCTCATACATCAAAGTTGGTACCAAAATACTGTTGAATCTTAGTATATTTTACGACTCTACGGTTCAAGTATATGTATACGTTTTAGTACCCCATTGATTTTTTTATCACTGCACGCTGTTCGATATCCCTCTTAACTATTTCATCATCTAAGAAAATCTTTCATTTTCCACCCATATATCGCATTTACTTTTCCTTTCACACTTCTACCAAACTATTGCGTGTTCAAAGCTAATTATTTATTTACTGCTCCTATATGTCTTCGTTAAATAGGTGTTAATTTGGTTCAATTTCCACTGATTTCCCTATTGGTATTTCCTAATTAAATCGATCGAAAGTTCTCCTCCATATGCTAATTAAGATGAACATTTAGTGGACACGTTCACTCGCAACCAGTGTTCCTCAATTGTTTGTTGATACCAGTCATGCTGTTATTTAGAAAATATTTTCTCAGACTATTAAAGAGTAACGAGAGATATTGAATGGCGTACAGTGACAGGAAAAAAAGTCAATGACACACTAAAACATATGCGCTCGAACCGAATAGTATCAAAATGTGCTAAGATACCCCTCAACATACTAATATGAATTCATCACACAGGCATTTATGATAGAATCGCGTGGCTGGAAGATAATTCTGTCTTCGGCTCCAGTAATCGACCATTTGGAGAATAACCACTATAATATGTATGTACTGTTTGAAATACTACTGCACGCGGACAATTAACAATACTCTCACACGTCTAGCCCGTGCGTGTTATTGGTCAGCGAAATCTTAACCAAATTAGGACCCTTGATTATTATTATTTTTGTGAACCTGACCCCCCCCCCGGGTGGAAAACCAGCATCTGACCAACTAAGCTACGGATGACATCAAAATAATGGTGCAGGATGATAAATCCAATGGAACTGATTCATATAGCAACTGAGGAATAGTTAAAGACCGTTGCTTCTAGTTAGCGACCAGTACAATAGTTGGTAATCGCTTGCTTACAGCCATAACCGCATTATCAGTTCATGTTAGTTTTTCACCGTTTCAATTTCCACGCGACCACATCGCAATGGCGTGTCATAATAGTGTGTCACGCGATCACGGAGCCGAGCGAGGCGCAGTTCTCCCATGGTGCCGTGGTGCTCTGGGGCATGCATCAGACCGGGGTCCGCACGAGCGTGACACTTCTGGCACTTGCTCTTTCAGCTGGAAGTAGGCTGCCGCTTCCGTGACGTGCCCTTGTAGCGGTTGTAGCCGTTGCAATTGCTGGTTTGACAATTAGTCACGGAGTATTATCACTTATATTGGAGGGTTATGTGAAACATAAAAATCGTCTTGATATATATCTTGGATTTGTTGTTGTGAAAATCATTCTTGGGAAACACAGCACCAGCTGTATCATATATCCACTTTTTAGACGGCCTTCCTGCATGCGATGTCCTGCAGGGTTTTTATGTGCTGCTATATATGGGATTCTCTCTCTGGTCATCGTTACCACATAGTCACGTCAGTGTCTCCTTCTCTTTCTGCTTCATCTGACAATATCTTGGATTCTCTCTCTGACCATCGTTACCACATAGTCACGCCAGTGTATCCTTTTCTTTCTGCTTCATCTGACAATATATTGGATTCTCTATATGGCCATCGTTGCCACATAGTCACGCCAGTGTCTCCTTCTCTTTCTGCTTCATCTGACAATACTATATCTTCTGTGTTCCAGCTCTGTCGAATGTAAGAGTTTCTGAATCTATCTCTGAGAGATTTTCCTATGATGGTTCGTGGTATTCTGATGTCAGATGTTCAAAGAAGGTTGTTGATTTTAGTTTTGTCTGGTCTCTGGTTTGAACATTACTATATATGTCATAATCGGCCTAACGCAGTTCTTTTATATTATATTTGAACTTTGCTTTCGATCCGCATGTTTTGTTTTATTTTCAGATCACACCTCTTCGACAATCAGATATTGCGACTGCCTTATTTGTTTGTTCTATTACTTCTTCTTTATCTTAAATTAGATCTCTCGTTTGCTATCACCAAGACTGCCTCTCTTGAAATTTTGGCTCCCAGTTATTCTTCCATCCTTTTGGAGGATTTCCAGCGAGTATTTTATGCATTGTCATATGAAGAACCTTTGTACTAGTCATGTCTTTCACATAGCCTCGTCAATATATTTTGCAATGTCTACCTTATCTCAGAATATTTCTTACTGCAGGTATTTCTCGGATACGAGAGTTTCTAACTCTATCTCTTAGTGTTTTGCATGCAATGGCTGTGAGAGTTTTCATTTAATTAGTTCTGAGGATAGTTTTTGTTCTTATTCTATCTGCTCTAGAATATTCCATAAGTCGTGATTGGCCTCACGTATGTTAAGGAAATTTTGACCATTCTGTCTATCCTCGTGTATTTTTATTCCAAACCTCTTATTTTTGGCATCCGGTGACAGCAGCGGCTAGATTTACTTGGCCTCTTATTTATGTATACTATAGATACGACTTAACAAGAAAACGCCGTTTTCTTTCTGCCGAGCTTTTCCCTTTTTTTTTAAAGAAACCGTTTTCATTTGTGCGCGCGATGTCCAATTTTTTAACGTTTAAGAATA